>PVKE010009029.1:0-45975 GCA_004027555.1 Craseonycteris thonglongyai | reverse complement strand
AAAAAAAAAAAGAATAAATTACGACAGGCCAGGTTTTATTGTTTCGTTCATTTAATTTTCTGTCATTTTCAGCAATGACTTGAGTAAGCATATTTTACTTTTTAATTTAGAAAACATAACTTTGGTAAATTTGTAATGCATAAGTACAAATAAAGTTTCCAAGGTGGAATTAAATTGAACCAAACCTCACTCTATTATATGCCTCTACCGCTAAGTAGACGTCAGGTTTTAATTTATATCAGTTATTTACCCTTAAATCTTTCAGTGATAATTTACCATGGATGTACGGACCATTTGTAATACTAGTGACTTTTTCCCCTTTCAGGATATCTGTAAAGCCCTGTGGTGCCACCGGATTGGAAGGAAATGTGAGACAAAATTTATGCCAGCGGCAGAAGGCACTGTGTGTGGACATGACATGGTAAGATGCCCATCTTCGGTACATACATCATATCCAGATGTCAGCCTTGCAGCCCATGCGTTGCCCCTCTCTCTGCACGGGTATTTTTAGCCTGGTCTTTCTCATAGATCTGTGTCAACCTACACTCATGTCAAAAGATCTCTGTTTATATTGATCCTATGAAGCGGACTCCCTTCTCTCGCTTTTCTGATTATAACATTGATGAGCTATCTAGAATTAATAGATCTCACTATTTTGGACGAAGGTGATGGCTGAATCTGTTTAGTGAAGGGAAAGATGAAACTGCTGGCCACCATTTAACCAGCATGAAGCAGTATGATTAAAGCCCCACAGCATCGATCTGAAGACAGGGCAGTAGACAGACAGCTTCAAACTGTGGTCGCTCCTGTGAAAACCCAGAGAGAGCGATGGTAGGAAAAGAAGAAGTGCGTAAGACAGCAAGTGGATTCCTAATTGGTGGATAACAATTTTTTCATTAAAACTTAAATGATCTAAACTCTCAAGAGTAATATTTTCATCCTTTTGATTTAATCTGTGGTTGCATTGTTTGTTTTCCAAAATATAAAATAATCGATAAAGATAGAAATGTATTGGACCCAAAATGTTACTAACAATTTTAGCTCTATCTATCTGACCCTTTTAGTGATACTGGTGAATATGAAAAAGAAATACATGCCTAAATAAATATTTCTAATCTATTATGTTTAAATTCAAAGTAAATATATCACTCCTAAATAGATTTAAATGTGAGCATAGACAGAAAGGATTTAAAATGTTAACGCGCAATGCCAATGTATGCTTTTAGGTTCAATTATTGCAGTGTTGACTGAGGAAACGAAGAGAAAAAGACAAACTTACCTGAGAACAGCACCTACCACCATTCATTCTACATGTTAAAATGCTTTATTTTGCGTCTCTCACAGAGGGTGAGATTGATCTTTAAATCTTTCTAGTGGTACGGGCAGCAATAGTTCAATCAATCCGTAACAAAAACTCTTAAGAAAAACGCTTTTAGTTTCCCAGAAGAGCAAAAAAGATGTGCTGAGGTCTAACAATGTGAAAATACCAGTTGTTGCAGGGACCTTACCTGAGTATTAAGCTGATGGGAATCGTGGCTTTTCTGATCATAATCGATTAAACTGTGTTCTTCAGGTGACAGTTTGCAAAATCATGCCTATTTTTTGAAAGATTGGCAGCCCACCCACTGCTGCCCTTGACTTACTTACTGTTCACAGACACAGGCACGGGGAGGCTCTGCAGGCGTCCTGCTGTCTTTCTGACACAAGCAGTTGTTTCCTGAGGGCTGTCTCTTCCTCTTCTAAGCAGTCCCCTCCCTTAACTCCCTGAGGCCATGTCAGGGGACGGTGATTTGATTCTGTTACCTGGGTTGACAGGTGGTAATGAAAGAGACATTTTGCTTGGTTGATTGCTTATAGGAAAGAATCAAAGAATTGACTGGATGAGGCTTGCGTCTTCAGAATTACTTGTGTCTTTAAATTCAATTTATCTTCCTTAGAGAATATTAAATCGGACCATTTGAAATTGCCATTTCTGTGTGTCAAGCATGGTCAAGCATCGATGTTTTGATCTATTTTAGTCCAATATATCCATTAAGAGTTGAAGTGTTCTTATTTTTCTTCCATAAAAGCAGCATTCTTTTTTTCCTCTTGGAACAAATCATGGGGCTCTACCTTGGCCCACGCCTCACCCCCTGCCCACAGGTTAAGCCCGGCTGCTCCACACAGCCAAGTGCTCCTCTCAACAGATGGCCCGGCTCTTTATTTAAGAACCTCAGAGTCCACACCAAACCACAGGTGGAAAAATCAGCACCGTGACCACAACGTGAGACCTCCTGTCGTCTTTCCTGGGGTGGAAATGAGGGAACCCCATGGATGTCAGCGTGAATCCACATGGATGAGCCCTCCCCTTCGGAACGGGGGCCTGATTGCATCTCCAGCCTTGTAGGGACAGATGAGCTCTTGCAGGCTGTCTCCTCTGCTGGGTGACCTCTGACATGCATCAGTTACGCCCTCCCGGCGCCCAGCCCAGGTGTCTCAGAGCAAAGGCACCGCCCACCCGCCAGAAACGACGAGGTGTTGAGTCACATGGAACCTCCAGCTGGACTTCTCCACCTGAGACTCCGTCTGTGCTGAGAACGAGATGTGAAGAGCACATTGTTTTCAGGGGAGACCAGCGTCCACTAGCTGCAGAGCTGACTGCTCAGGCTGAATGTAGGTGCAACAAGACTTAATTAAACGTCTTAAGTCCCAACGGCTCAGAAGGCAGAACCTGATTTGTTTCTACCTCTCTTCCCTTCGTGTGGATGCATGGAATCATGCTAGGTTTGGAAGGAAAACAAGCATGGCTAAATGTATTTGAACAACGTGCCGCTGGAGGGTAGGGTGTTAATGTCTGCGTATTTTAGCAGGCTCCCCACAACTGGGCACTGCAATAGTGAGGACCCACTTTTCTGTCCATGAATCACAGCAACATTTTTTTTAAATTTCAGTGGTGCCGTGGAGGGCAGTGTGTGAAGTACGGTGACGAAGGTCCCAAGCCCACCCATGGTCATTGGTCAGACTGGTCTCCCTGGTCACCGTGCTCCAGGACCTGTGGAGGAGGGGTGTCCCACCGAGACCGCCTCTGCAGCAACCCCAAGTAAGCACGCCCTGCCCTCCGTCCTCGCGATCGGTTGTTCCTCCACTAGGGCCTCCCAGACTGCACGTCCCTAAACCGGCCACGCTCACTCAGTGCTGCACATGTGACTGTAGGAAACACCACATAGCAAGGCCATGTCACAAAAACATTTCTTAAACAACGATATCCCTTTGATGGAATGTAATATGCTTATAACCACCTGGCCTTCGCAAAAAATAACACACTCAACCCCAAGAGTCTAGAACTGAACGTTAACCATATTTACTCAAAATGCCAACGGTCTGCTTAAAATAAAGAAAGAAATTATAAGAAAAGTGTAGAGAACACAAATGAATAGGGATCAGGAAGAACAATTCTTTCATGTTAAAAAAAAAAACCACTAAAATTTTGGTTTCTCATCAAATGCATTTACCTTTACAGCATGTGTTCTAATTGTGGCCTCTTATGAGAAGACAAGAATGTTTAAAGCAGTCACCGGTGTCATAGAGCGGGTGGATTTCTAGGGCCTCCTACTGCACTCAGATTTGTTTACGGTACTAGTCAGGGGTCCCCGGTCTCCAGTTAGGAATCAGGCCACACAGCCGGAAGTGAGTGGCAGGCATGTAAGGGCAGCTTCATCTGTCTTTACAGCTGCTCCCATCACTCACTTTACAGCCTGAGCCCCGCCTCCTGTCACATCAGCATCAGCATTAAGAGTCTCATAGGAGCAGAAACCCTACTGTGAACTGCGCATGGGAGGGATCTAGGCTGTGGCTCCTTATGAGAACATAATGCCTGCTGGTCTAAGGTGGAGCTGAGGCGGAGATGCTAGCACTGGGGAGCAGCTGCAAATACAGATGAACATGAGCGGATAGTTTGACGGCACAGAGACCATCATAAACCAGTTGCTTGCAGACTCACATCAGAACCCTATCAGTGAGTGGCAAGTGACAATTAAGCTGCATCTGGTGGCAGGCTTTAAGCCAGAACATGGCCCAGCCATTCATTTATTTACTACTTTCATCCGTGCCTCTTTCCCACACTGCTCGCTTGTCTCAGGTGGGACTGTCTAGTTGCAGGAAAACAACCTCAGGGCTCCCACTGATTCTCCCTTATGATGAGTTGTATAATTATTTCATAATATATTTCAACGTGATTATAATAGAAATAAAGTGCCCAATAAATGTAATGTGCTTGAATAATCATGAAACCATCCCCCTCCCCCAGTCCATGGAAAAATTGTCTTCCACGAAACCAGTCCCTGCTATCAAAAAGGTTGGGGACCTCTGGTATAAGTCACATTACTGTTAATTAGTCCTGTCTTTAACCTGTGAGGCCCAGTAGATTCCCTGAATCCATAGGGTGTCTTTATCCTGGGGTGTCCACCTGAATTCTAGTGGGGTGAGCCTGGGGCATTTGCTGTTAGTGCCAACCAGTGGCAAGGGACTGGTTCCTCCAACCCAAACTGGTTCCCCAGTCTTGTCACAGGAAGCTGACAGTGGGAAGAAGTGACGTTGCTGAGTTTCACCCTCAGTCCTGCTTTCTGTGGACTATGCAATTCTGGGAGAGCCAACGCCCTCCCTGAGCCAACCCCACCTCAGTGGAATTCTGGGAGCAGCAATGCCCAAAGCGGCCTTGAACAAATACAGGCAAACACGCTTTCCTCATTCTAAACTCTTCCAACAGGGCTGTAAATAACACATTCAAGACAAAAGAACACGGCCCATGTCGTTATGTAAGAAAGTGCCCACTTAGAAATGTGCCTATCTTATGTGGTTGTGAGTAATTCAACACTATCTGCTCCGTATCTCCAGTAGCCTAATTTCAAGGACAGGGTGATTTGCTGTGAAGAGGTCCGGTTTCTAACTGCACAATGTGCATTGCAGACCATTGCATGGAGGGAAGTTCTGTGAGGGCTCCCCTCACACACGGAAGCTTTGCAACAAGCAGACATGTCCCCAGGACAGCCTTGACTTCCGTGCCGCGCAGTGTGCGGAGTACAATAGCAAGCGGTTCCGAGGGTGGCACTACAAGTGGAAGCCTTACACACAAGTGGAAGGTAAATCCCCAACCCCACTTTCTAGCAGTAGCCTCATACTTTGTGAACTGCGGTCTTTGAACAATTGTGTGAGCCATGGTTCGCTCAGGTACACCAGACACCGCTATGGGAAGTCAATGCCACAGGTCCTTTCAGGGAGGTTGGTCTGATTCTGCGGGCGCCACAGCCAAAGGCGTCTCATCCTGACTAGCTGGGCAGGTCAGAAATGAACAGGCCAGGCAGAGAGCATGGACCTGGTGCCATCACATCTTCAGAGAGGAAGCGAGGAAAATCGCAAAGTTCCTGTTTTCTTGATAATGAATCAGTGTCAACTTTTCAATTACAAGTCATACTAGTTCATGGTGATATTGCTATAAGCAGGCCACCCACTGAATGCTTATAATTTGCCAAAAAATGAAAGAAAATTTTTAGTATCTTTTCGAAAATTAGATAATTTCCAAGTATACTATATTCAGAAAGTCTTTATGACCGCAAACCCAGATGTTTATTTGTAGCCTATGTAAAATTTTTCTCTCCGATTGGAGAGAAATATATAATATTATTCTTATGATTATAATAACTTGGACTTGATAGCTGAAGTGGCAAAATTTAAGAAGAAATTCAAAGAACACTTAATTATTTCATTCTTTGAAATTTGGAATATTGTCCAAGCCACATTTGGGAGATACATAAGTTGGACCTTCTCATCTGCCATTTACTTTCACTATCCCAATATATTTCATATTTTCATGATGAGAGATTTATGGCTAAGCTGACCAGACGTCCTATTTTAAATGGCACAGAATACCACAGTACTGTCCCGTTTCATGACACATATGGTCAGCCTAGTGTCACACTGGGCTAAAATCAAGGTGTCAGTAGACTGACTATGCATATCATTTGAAACGGGACAGTACTGTTGTTTTCTGTCCTATTTAAAACAGTATGTCGGGTCAGCCTATTTATGAAGTTAGTAAATTCTGAAGGAAAATTGTAAGCAGTTTCTAACAAAAAGCATTTTTATTGTGTTTTAACTCTTAATCTCAGTAAAAAATTAAGTAAGAATCAAGCATGCAGGATGCAGAAGTAGAAAGAACTTTGAAATTAGAGTCAAAAGTATGTGTGCTACACCTGACTATCCTAGTCTTCAGTAAATAAATTAATTAATTATGAAAGCACATACTAAATTTGATTCTTAGAATTATTCAGTTCAGTGCCTTATCTTGCACAATATAGAAAATATTTGTGGATGAGTATTGGGCCCATGAAAACTCATAAAATAGACAAAATTTTCATCATTAACTATCTCCTTCTTACCAAGAAGAGAATAAAAGGGGAAACAAAAGAGTTTCTACAAAAGTTCATGTTAACTGTGTGAATCACAAGCCCTTGAAATGGATTATTGAAAGAGGAAGTGAACTCTATCTGCCAATCTTAAACATTTAATGATACCTATATTCTTCACATACCAGTATTTTTTGATATCCCATTATATTTGTAGAAAATATTGTTCTCTGAAGGTTTCATCAAAAGTAATTTCTTTTATCAGTTAAAAATATTTCTTCAACTGTATTAGCTATTAAGAAATTTAATAATTATAATTCTTATATTACATTTTATTTGTAAGAATTTTGCATATTGTTATAAAATGGTAGTGACTTTTTGCATTTCTACAAGAGAATAGTTCATTATACTAGCAGAATAGTGCTATAGTTTAAGTCAACAAATGTTTATTGAATGCCTACTATGTGCCAACCACTGTGTAAGGAACAAAAACTAGTAAAGAGTTGAGTAGAGTAAAAATTAAGAGTGAAGTTTTAAAAAGTAATAATAAGTTAAAGGAAAAAAACAAAAAACAAAGCTAATGAACAGACAAAAATGTCTTTGCAATGTATTATTGTGTGGGAGTTATTTTATGGGGAAAAAAAAAAGTATCTAAAATTTAGAGCAACAATGATCAGAGCTTAAGTATCTTTCTTATTTGTGTTTGTGTGTGTATTTTTTTTTAAGATCAGGACTTATGCAAACTCTACTGTATCGCAGAAGGATTTGATTTCTTCTTTTCTTTGTCAAATAAAGTCAAAGATGGGACTCCATGCTCGGAGGATAGCCGTAATGTTTGTATAGATGGGATTTGTGAGGTAATAATGATCGTTTATTCATTCAACAAACATCTCCAGACAGTCTGCTTTGGGCCAGGCATCCTGTAAGGGGCTTGAGAGACCAGACATTTAAAACAAGCCCTTTCCCTCCAAGTCACAGCCTAGTGGGGCAGAAGCCAGATGAACCCGTACTGAGACTCACAGTGGTTTGCTGCAAAGGAGGTGTGTACAGAGCGTGGGGGGCGGGGGGCGCTGAGTCTTTCTGAGATGTGGCTCTGGGATGTTTGCAGGGCTCCTTGGAGGAGGGAGCTTCCGAGCTCGATCTGAAAGGATGAGTTGGAAGAGGGGTGTTGGGGAGACAGACGAGGGAAGGGTGATGCAGGAACCTGTTCAGCCCTGAGTCCCCAGGAGGCAGGCACAGGCTGGGGGATGCTGAGGGAGGTGAATTGGGTGGGAGAGGCTCTCCCAGGACCATGAGATGCCTGGATGAGGGGCTGGGGATTCAGCCTCGTGTTCCTGTGGAACAGGCACTGGGCTTGGGAGTCGTGCGTGGCAGGATGAGACCGCAGAAGCTGAGCAGCCGCATGGGGAGGGCTGCAGGCAGGGGCAGCTCAAGGCCCAGAGGCCACCTTGCAGCGATTGCCGGGGTCTATGGAAGGCTCTGGCAGCCTCAGCTTCCACTGAGAAGGACTCAGGAGACGGGCTGAGGCAGACGTGGTGGCGCAGTGACCGTGACGCTGGAGCTTGTCACTACGTGCTGAAGGAAGAGGTGGGAAGGTCTCGTTACACGCACAGTGGAGGCGTGACCAGACCGAATACACGGCCTGTCAGTAATGGGTTTTCCCTGAAGAAACTACTCAGCACTCTTGTTCACTGGGGTCCCAAGACCTCGGTCCCACTTCTCATTTTCTCTAACGTGTATGACCGAGGAGAAGTGGAGCCATCCACGAAGTCCCTCCTTTTTTTAATGCATAAAAAAGATGAGGCTGGATGGTTTTATTAAGACCTCGTTCAGCTTTAAAAGGCTCAAATCTTGACCCATTTTGTCTAATTATTAGTTGATTTATTAAATATTCTATTACTTTTCAGCTGTTCTCAATGACACGGTGTTGCAATCTCTTATTTGTGACTCTGAAATCCAAAAAGCTATGAAATGGAAAGTTCATTTGGCTACAAAATGTCCCACCAAAAAAAAAAACAAAACAAAACACCTGCCCTGAAGGATATGACACTATTTGTCAGTTTTATTTTTCCCACTGAGTGTGAAGATGCAGGTGTTTTGCATGAAAATATCGTTGCTATCCTAGGTCCGGCTGAGGCTTACACATTATATGCAGAATGTGTTCATTACCTTCCTAAAATCCAAAAGCCTTTCAAACGCATCTGGCCCTACGGATTACCAGCAAGGGAGGGTGGACTGTAGCTATTTCACATCTGAATAGATTTTTTACATCTAGAGACTATATACTCCTTGTTAGGAAATGTAAAACTAGTAAGCCTTGTAGAAATTATAAGGCGTTCTTAAATTCTAAGACCGTAGCAGACACAGTGCTGGGAATAGTTTCCATGTGGCATATGGTACCTATTTGCCATTTCACGAGGGGATTCAAAAGGCATGGCATCTTACAGTGGGCACATTGCTTGTCATTTGTACTAAGGGCTTTACGTCAGTCTAAAACTGACCCATGTCTGCTGTGGGGTGACGGCCTGCTAATAGATCTAATTCCGGGCTCAGGATACGACAGCCGCTAGTCATACTGAAGAGTTCAGGTCATGTCTGACATTGAAAGCCTTCCTGCTTTGGAGCTGAAGTGTAGAATTGCAGTCTTGCTGTGCACATACTGGGTATCCAATAAATATTTGTTAACTCCCCCTTGTGTTGGTGACATTTTGGACTGTAGCGGGGAAGAGCTTTCCTGCTTGAGGTTTGTGACTTCACGTCTGTTGTCTTTCCTTTCATGACTGATGTGTGGCCTCCTGCATCCTCCAGAGAGTTGGGTGTGACGATGTGCTTGGATCCGATGCCCTTGAAGACGCTTGTGGTGTGTGCAGGGGAAATAACTCACATTGCACGACACACAAGGGCCTGTATGCCAGGGGCCACCGTACCAACGGTGAGTACGTGGCAGCCGCCACTGCGGGTGGAGCGAAGTCCGAACTGGGAGCTACCTGTGTGGTGGGGTGAACTTCCAGGGCCGTGAAAGCAGCAGGTGTTCAGAGCGGACAAGTCTGACAGCCACCACCATGTCCTGCCTGCCTCTGACGCCTTTTGTTTAGAAGGACAGTGGTTGCTCAGTTCTTGGGATTAAAGCAGCCCTTGGGAACAGTGAAAATCCCAAAAGCTCTGCTCCAATTAAAGGAAAAAAAGGGGAAGCCAGGATGGCTCAGCAGGTTAAGCGCTCACTTTGCAGCCCCAGGGACCAAGGATCGAATCCCAGCCCCGGCCTGTGTAGACCCATATGTTGAACTGGGATGTGCCTCCCATGCAGGGAGCCCCCAGTTCAGTTCCCACCCCCCAGCTCGGCCCTGGCTCAAGGGGGTGCGCATCCCATTTGGGACGCCCCCAGCCCATGTCCCGCCCTGCTCAGCCCGCCCACCTGTGTGGAACAAAACCATGTGGAAAACTGATGACAGAACAACTATGGAGACGGCTCTGGGCCCTCCCCCTTCTCTCCGTCTCTCTCTGTCTCTGTCAAAAACAATAAAATAAATCTTAAAAAACAAAAAAACGTCATTTATAGCATAATACTCATGTGACTCACGGCCAAAGCAGACGTCCTCTTCCCCAGTGCTGCTCAGGCGTGGCCGCTGTGGGTCAGGGAAGACGCAGAGGGGTCCGGCCTGGGCATAACTGAATGACCAAGTGCCCCATTGTGCCCACGCCCGTGTGTTTTCATCTAGAGTATTACCACGTGCTCACCCTTCCTCCTGGAGCCCGGAGCATTCGCATCTACGAGACGAGCGCGTCGGCCTCCTACATCGCTGTGCGCAACGCCCGCGGAACGTACCACCTGAACGGCCACTGGGCCGTGGACTGGCCCGGCCGCTACAGGTTCTCCGGCACCGCCTTCCACTACCGGCGGCGCCCTGGGCAGCCCGAGACCTTGAGCTCCGGGGGGCCGACCAACGAAACGCTGATCGTGGAGGTAAGCCTCCAGCTTCGTGGTGCCCGGGGCTTGGAGCTGGGGGGTCTCCCGGCGGCTCTGTGGGTTCGAGGCTGTCGGTGTCATTTTAAGTATGAGAAGCACGTTTCCAATCAGATACGGTATCAGAAATGAGACCCATCACTACGTGGGCTGAATGGGGCAGTGGATGGTGTCCCTTCCTCTTTCGTTTCTTGGCGCGTGATTGGATTTGTGTTCACTGCACCCCCTGCACATCCCACATAGGGGCCTTGATCGGTGGGCGTTTACAGATGTCTGCTTCTCTCCTGTAAGCTCCGCGGCTGTGAGGCAGCCACTCACGGGGGCTCTGTCTGTGCCTGTGTTTTTGGGGTGCAATCAACATGCCACCAACTCCTGGGAAACAGGAGCAAGACGAGGACCTGGCACTGAAGCCCCACAACCCGAGGGGTACCCCACAACCAACTCCCGATCCCCTGTTTTCTACCCAGGACCACAGGGTACTGTCGGGCTTCCCTGACAACGTGATTCCCCCTGTGACTGGGCAGATGGCAGCTCTTTACCTTTTCATTAAAGAAGCAAGCTGTTCAGAGGTTGCCCATCCGCCCATACCTACGTGTCCTGACATGACCTGCCCAGATGTCCCCCCTGCTCTCTGGGCCTGCAGCCCCTGCCGTCTGGGGACAGCTGCTGTACCTCCACACATCCCCCACCCTCCATCTCCCCCGTGACCCTGAGGGGCTCCCTCCACCCCGTTGTGAACTTCATCCTGCATGCTCCCCTTGCTTCTCTCCCTCCATCTCAGCAGGTAGCTTTAATCGTGCATAAAGAGCCAGGGTCAGGTCGCAGATGAGTTCAGCTCATGAGGAACGGTTCCTGTGGAGTAAGAGCCACCGAGGCCCTGAGGGTCAGGAGGGACAGCATCACAGTGGCCCTTAAGAGCAGCCAGCTGCCCATGGCCTGGCCCGTGCTGCACGGAGACTGTAGCTGGGCTGTCAGGGCGTCAGGGAAGGACAGTGTCTTTCTCCACAGGAACATCATCCCATCAAAGGCCCCAAGGCTCCGGGATGGGATGTCTGTCATCAACAGGTGAGCAGTGAGGTTTCTTAAAAAAAAAACAAAAGACACCAAAACAATGCCTCCTCACTGAGCTCAGTGGACCGGATACATTTAGGAGGGGACAGATGACTCTTCAGGGTTCAAGCTACAAGGCGAAGACCCCAGAGGCCGTTGTATGTGCTCAGCCGCGGCTCCCACATGTGCTCGGCCCGAGCGATCATCTTTACAAGTGAGACAGGTTTCTCTGGGAACAACAGGGCACAGGCCAGCAGGCGGCAGGCCTCTGTCCCGCGTCACACTGACGGCGGGGGGCCTGGGGCACACCCACCACAGTGCCCTGGCTGTTTGGAACTAAGGCTCTAGGACGTGTAAGGGTGCTTTTAGACCTTCACCTTGTGACTTGCTCAGGTGGTGAGGGTTTGCGAGGGGTCCAAAGAAACTTCAGGGGAAACAGCCAGATAGTTGTGTTCTGGTGGCAAAGGGGCCTGAAGCCCTGCATGGAGGGAACCCTGAAGGCAAGGCCGAGCCGGACGTCTGCACCTTCTCTAGACATGTGTCAGTCTCACTGGGAGTTGGTTCCTCTTCAGAAAGTCAGTGTAAAAGTTGGAGGATGCACAGTGGGTTATTGTGACCAGCTTCTCACGGATGTTACTATCGTTTCAAGTAGCTTAGAACAACTTCGCGTACGATTGATCGGCTCCACTTTAACTTTCCCTGTGTTCCCCTTTCTTATCTTGTAGCTTCTGTTCCAGGGAAGAAACCCGGGCATCGCCTGGGAATACTCGGTGCGGCAGCTGGGGGCTGAGGGGCAGCCTGGAGCCCAACCCAGCTTCTCCTGGGCCATCGTCCCCTCTGAGTGCTCCGTCTCCTGTGGAGGGGGTAGGTCACCTGTCACGGGGTGCCTGCGGGTGGTCACAGGTGCTCGGGGCGTGGTCGGGAGGTGGCACGTACTACACTGGTCCTCTTCACGCCCCACTGAGTAGCCCGGGGTGTTTGCCCGAGGGCGACGGTGGCCTTCCCACAGGCAGAGGAGAGAGCACGTGTCTCTTGAGAGCCTGAGAAACCTTTTCCAGCTCATCAGCTCATCTGGCTTTGGCGACGTCGTTTAGCAAATTGGCTTCTGCTTTTCATCTAATTCAAGGGGTTTTTTTAGAACATAGTTTAGTCATATGAACTTATGCAAATAAACGTCACTCGAATAATATAGAGGGTCTGGCAGAAATCACGCCATTTTTTTAAGTTTACCAGCTCATACCAGGGGACTGACTTTGACCAGACCCTATATAACTATATAGGTTTATGTAGGCATATCAGAAAAAGAAGCTTGCATGGAAAATATTGTGACATAGAGTGAGGTTTTGTATCAAGTGATCGGGGTCCAAAAACTTAGTGAGAAGAAATGGGCTATGAAGTCATACACTGAAATTCACCGTGAGAATTACAGTGGAAGTGACAAGAGGCACGTCGGGAGTCTCGCATGACCATGACTGTCCTCTTAGTGCTGTATCAGTTTTAAGCCCATGTTCAAGCTGGGGAAGTTAATTCAATAGAAGCACGTTTTCAACTAGAGACAGCGTGTGCTTTTTGGCACAGGGCAGAGAGAGGAGCAAGAAAATATTTGCAAATATAGAAACGAAATACTAAATTCCGTCTGATATTTAAAAAAAAAACACAGATTTCCATTAGAAAAAATGGATCCCGGCTTTGTGCACTTTAAATTTTAAAAAAATATTTTTATTTATTTATTTATTTATTTTTGACAGAGAGAGAGAGAGAGAGAGAGAGAGAGAGAGATACAGAGACAGAGAGAGAACTGAACTGGGGGAACTCCCCAGTTCAGCATATGGGTCTGCACGGGCCGGGGCCGGGATTCGATCCCTGGTCCCCAGTGCTGCTAAGTGAGCGTTTAACCCACTGAGCCATCCCGGCTTCCCCTAAATTTTAATAATTAAGAAATGAATGTGGATAATACTAAATGATCATTAAAATTTGACATCTATGTTTTAAAGTCTCCAAAATGCATCATGCAACATCTCGGAACAATTATTTTTTTCAAATGAAAATACTCCTCTGATTCACAATTAAAGTTTCTCAGACTGACTGTTAAGCTGGCTTACAAGCCACCTTCTGTTCTGCTTCCCAATAGTCCCCTTCGCCGTCTGCAGACTGCTTCTAGGGCGTACACTTGGCTGCGTTCAGAGACTGGGCTTAGAAAATGCAGTCATTGTTGGCCTTACCCTTGTCTGTTGATGTTAAACCATTCATTCATTCATTTATCCATCCGTTCATTCACTCGTTCAGTCAGCAGATGTTTGTGGGTCTGGATCTGACCCTGGAACCACAGACGCCTTTGCTTAAGCCCCGCTGTCTCTAGACTAAACAATAAAACACCAGCAGAAATGCAACTGTACATGTAACGGAGTCAGTGAGTCTGTAGCACTGCATTCAGCTAAGAAGGTACAACATGCACGTCCCCACCCAGGAATCCAGTGCTCGTCCTGCTCCCAAGCTTTTGCGTTGTTCTGAACGTGTCCCTGAGTGAGGAAGGGATTCTCGTGAGTGTCAGAGTTCCCACGTCTGCCGTGTGTCTTGGCTGCGCTCTGTTCACCGATTCTGAGCTCCAGGAGCCGCCTCCCCTCATGCCCCCGGCAGGCCGTGGCCCCTCGGTTCCCTTGGCCCTGATGTTTGTCTTCATGGTCTCACCACAGCTCACGTGTAGATGTGTCTGCAGTTGTGCTTGGCTGTGCTCTTTGTGGTCTGGGTTCTGTGACAGTCACAGAACAGCCGTGGGTGTTGGCTGGTTGGTGGCTGGTGGTGTCTGCTGTTTGTCATTAGCTGCTGTGTCCTTGGGGCCTAGCACAGTGCCCTGCAAACACCAGGCGCCAAGCATTCACATGTGCCTGTTCCTCAGCGACTGCAAGACCTCCGCCACGTTATGGTTTGTAAATACGCAAGAGCCGTGCGTGGGAAGGCTGAAGTAGGGTCAGCCTGCTATCACTGCTATGCATGTCCCTCCGTGGTGGTGACTCCCCCAGGGCCTCCTCGCGTCTCTCTTCCTGCTCTTCCTGGAGGTTATTGTCATTACTGTCACATACTCAGCGTGCACTGAAACATTGCTTAAGAAATTGTCCTCAGCACACGAAGCGTTCCGACACAGAAAATCCTGGGCGGCTCTATCTGTCTCAGCTACAATCATCACACAGCGTTTTACACGTTTGTCACATTGGATAGAAACGCCTGGGCAGAGGGGACTCGTCATGCGAAGGTGAGCTGCACCGTACAGCTTGGTGGTATCCACGGGGCTGCCCGGGCATCCGGGCCCCGCCTCCTGAAAACTCGAGATGGGGGCAGCTCCTTAAGCCTTTCACACCTTGGTAACCTCATCTGTTAACATCAGTGTAAGTAGAGTTTGGCTCCATGTGAGACCAAGCAGTAGAGGCTGTCAGGCCAGCGTGGCTCCTCTGAAACCCTTTCTCGGCTTTTCCTTTACAAGCAAACGCAGGCCCTGCCGGGGCGGGGAGTCGGGACCCGTCTGAGTCGTTCTCTGGCTTGTGCTGCAGAGGCCAGATGGGCCACACACACGGCACGGCTGCTCCGAGTTTCGAAGAACAGTGATCAAATTACGTTAGATCTAAATAGATGTTAACGGTGCTTATTTTAAATCGACACTAGCATGGTTCTTTGTATCGGTTTTTTTCTCTCCATGAGAAAAAGATGAGTGTCTAGTTAGAGTCCCTGTTTTACGGCAGTAACGTATCTATATAACATAAAATTTACTATTTTAACCGCTTTGAGGTGCTCAGCTCACGCCCTGAGCACATTCACACTGTTGTGCAACCACCCCCACCGTTCGTCTCCCGATCTTTTTCTTCTCAAACTGAAACTCTGGCCCCACGAAACATGAACTCCCGGTCTCCCCGCCTGCGGCCCGGGCAGCCGCCGTCCCACTTTCGGCCTCTGCGAATTTGACTGTTCTAGGTACTTCCTGTAAGTAACTGCCTATTTGGGTAAAATTAATTAATGGAAATAGTGAACAGCTCTAGACATAGTCCCAGAGCCTGACATAGCACTGAAGATGTAAACGGAGGCCGAGGATCAAACCGGCTTTCATTTTTATTTTTTTATTTTTTTATTTATTTATTTATTTATTTTTTAAATAGTAATCAATATCATATCTTTTTTTTTAGATTTTATTGATTTTTGACAGAGAGAAACAGAGACAGAGAGAGACAGAGAGAAGGGGGGGGGCCCAGAATAGTCTCCATAGTTGACATTAGTTTTCCACATACAGTGTTCCCTCGCCACTTCGCGCTTCATGTTTTGGGGCTTCAGTGCTTTGCGGGTTTTTCCAAAATATTCATCAAAAAATAAAAATGAAAAAATACCACCATGTCGGCAGCCACATGGAGGAAAGGAGTGTTGTTTCATGTGGATGCGCGAGAGAGAAGGATCCCTGCATGTCAAACAAAGAGATGAGGTGACTCAGAGTCCATCCCACGGGCTCTCATAAAGGCGCGTGATGGGTTTCCGGTGCGACATCGACCCATGGGAGACCGATGAAGACCTCCTTGAGATGACAAAGTCTGCAAGTGAGGAAGAAAACGAAGAGGAAAACAAAGAAGAAACTGAAAAGCGTGGCCTGACCCTGGAGAATCTGCAACAATTGTGCCACATGGCAAGAGCGATGCAACCATTTGCACAAGACATGGACGACAATATGGTTCGAGCTGTCGAGTGCAGCCATCGCGTGGACGGGGTCATGTCCTTGTACAGGGGGATTTTGAAGGAAAAGAGAAAACAAAGACCACAACGACCCATCACCCTGTTTCTCTCCCAGGTACAGCCCCCGCTCTCCCGTCAGCGCCTCCAGCAGAAGCGGCTCCGAGGGAGCCTAACGCTTCTACGCGTCACGTGGGAGCCTCTCCTCCGCCCCCCACACGAGCCTCCTCGCCTCTCTCAGAAAGCCATGCTGATCCATGTTTATGACTGTATAAGGTTTTGTCATTCACCTTATTCATTAGCCCTGACACGTTTAAGTCAACACGTAGACTGTTGTCATTTCTGTCTTAAATGAGTAAAGTATGAATACTGTTTACATGTTTAAAACATTCTTGTACCCGCAGACACGAACATTCCTAGGGGCCAATCCTACTGCGCGGTGTTTCAGCTTTCGCGGAAGGTTCTGGGCCCCATTAACCGCGAAAAGCGAGGGGTCGCTGTAGTTTCAGTCCACAGGTGGGCACGGGGCTGTGCAGGGCAGGAACTGGGCCGGGAGCCTCCCGCATAGGCCCCGGCAAGAACTGAACTGGGGGCACACCTCAGTTCAGCATGTGGGTCTGCATGGGCCCAGGCCAGGATTCCATCCTTGGTCCCCGGGGCTTCAAAGAGAGCGCTTAACCCGCTGAGCCATCCCAGCTTTCCCTCATTTTTTTTTTTAAAGATGTATTTTTATTGTTTTTTGACAAAGAGAGACAGACAAAGAGAGACAGAGAGAAGGGGGAGGGCCCAGAGCAGTCTCCACAGTTGAGAGTATTAGTTTTCCATGTAGTTTTACCCCACAGGTGGGCACAGGGCTGCGCAGGGCAGGAACTGGGCTGGGACCCTCCCGCATAGGTCCCGGCAAGAACTGAACTGGGGGCACACCCCAGCTCAGCATATGGGTCCGCCTGGGCCGGGGCCGGGATTCGATCCTCGGGCTTTGGAGCTGCAAAGCGAACACTTAACCTACTGAGCCATCCCAGCTTCCCCGGCTTTCATTTTAATTGACTTCATTGCATAGACCGCCTGAGTCATGATTGTGAAAACTCGGCCCATCAGCCTGCACCCTGGGTAATGCTGAGCTCTGTGAATTCTCCAGTGACCAACAACTTACTGTTATTTTTAGTCTGTATTTCTTTCTGATTTATTCCCTATTGTGTCCTATTGTGACCTCTCAAGTCAGCCACATTTAGCATCGGGCTTCCTTTGAGAAATGGCTGGTGTCCCAACGAGGAAAACACAATATTAAATTTTGACAATATTAAAATATAGGGGGAAATTCAGTAATAAACAGAAAGACAGGCCAGAAGAATAGTGTATCCATCATTGTCGCATTGGGCACAAACAGGAAAATTAACAAGTATGGTAAAGGTTTTTTAAGTGCGGTTTCCTGAGCTCTTCACCTGCCTTTTACCACGGGGCATGTTGGTGTCTTTGTCTGATGTCTCACCCTTCCGTGCAGGGCAGATGACCACCAGAGAGGGCTGCTACAGAGACCTGAAGTTCCAAGTCAATGCATCGTTCTGTGACCCCAACACCCGGCCTGTCACAGGTTCGGTGCCTTGCAAAGTGTCAGCCTGTCCTCCCAGGTAAGCCCCGCCGTGTGCATCAGAACAGGTGTCCTAGTTTTGCGAATGTCCCCGGTGAGTCCTTGTGTCTAGGGACTAGATGTGCTGACTGTAGTCACGGAATCCCTAACCGCAAAGAGCCAAGAGTCACTAGAACTCCCTGAACAAGCAGAGCTAAAAAAAAAGACGTGTGGGCAGGAACGAGTGTGGAAAAATCTTGAGAATGCAAGTGGAGGTTCTTAGAATAGCATCCAGTTGGTTTCATTGTTGCTTTAATCACAGCAGGCTAGCAGGGGTGATAACATTCCGCGGCCGTAGAAAGGGCTTCGTTCCCAGCCCCCTGACTGCCTTTCTCAACAAATGAAACCGGCGAGCAGATCCCGCGCACAGGGGCATGTGGGTGCACGCACTACACACGTGCACACACATCAGAAGAGCTGCCGAAGTCTGGGCTCCGTTCCTCTGTCGTCAGTACTGCTGCTCCCCGGCATTTCTAAATGAGGCTCAGTTTCCTAGCGGGGTCCTGGGAAGGACCCCCAGAGGCAGCCGTAGTCCTGTCCTATGCCCATCAGCCGTCCCAACCTGGGCACGTCCTCAGTCGCCGCGTCTACTCTTGTGCATCTTTACAGTAAGGTGACCAGACGTCCCGCTTTGGGCGGGACAGTCCCGATTTTTAACAATGTGTCCCGTGTCCCGCGACGCTTTAAAAAAGTCCCGATGTTTGGAAAGAATGCACGACAAGCTAGGGAACGGCGGGAGATAGACCCAATTTTTAATCAAGAACCCCCTCCCCCCCGGTCAATGGTGTCCCACTTTACCAGTGTTACCATCTGGTCACCTTACTTTACAGGGAAGATGTCACACGGGGGTTGTGAAAATCCACTGAGTGGCATGTTTACAGAATGAAAGTCTAACTTGGGCTGAAGCCTCCGACAGCTGAGGCTCTACATACGAGATCACCTCACACATCCGGAGTTTGTTTGTTTATTTATTTTATTTATTTTTTATTGTTTTTTGACAGAGAGAGACAGACAGAGAGAGAACTGAACTGGGGGAGCTCCCAGTTCAGCATATGGGTCCACATGGGCCGGGGCCGGGATTCGATCCCTGGTCCCCGGCGCTGCAAAGTGAGCGCCTAACCCACTGAGCCCTCCCGGCTTCCCCATACATCCGGAGTTTAAGGACCCGGAATAGCTGGCATGTGGGGCCCAGGTTTGCTGAACTGCGCTTCAGATCGTAAACGGATGCTTTTGCTGGAGACAGAACGCAGGCGTGTGACGCGCTGTCGGCCTCCTTCTGTGTGCGGCCCCCGGTCACTGCTCAGGATGAGGCCACTGACAGGCAATTGAGGAGCTGAGAACTCTCCTCTCCCCATGGGGCAGGATGTGCCTCCCTGGACCAATACCCTCCTCCCAGCCCACCTGCCCTCACAGGGTCCCACCGGCCCTGCCTCAGCTGGGGTTCCCCAGCGAGCAAGCCCCACACACCCTGCTGCCGGGGGACGTGCAGGTCAAATCGGACATGAGGGTGTCAGGGCGTGGGGCCCACCACCCAGCAAGGCCATGGTGCCCAGCTGGGAGGCTCCTGGTGTGCATGTGGGACAGAAGTGCCACACCTGTCCGGAGAAACCAGGAGGCCTGCACTGGGCAGACGGCACCCCGTTACAGCTGTGAGCTGTGCAGCCACCCAGCTGGGTGCACACCCCACTTTGCCCACCTCGTACGTAACCGGGGCGATACTGGGGGACTTCACCATGCACGGAATCCTCCGTAAAGCTCGGCGGCTTTTATTTGACTGTAAAAGGAGAAACAAGTTCACATCAGTTACTTATTGAGTCAGTGAGGCAAACCCGTCAGTGACGAGACACAGGACAGCGAGCCTGTGTTACGTACGTAGATCCATCCTGGAGGACGTTCGTTTTATTTGAACCACCGACTTGGGGAACATAGATCTTAATTTAAAAAGCGGCTCTGTCTTCCTCTGAGACGTAAGATAGGGATCCTCCCGTCCGGAGCGCTGACGATTTTCTGGTCCTGATGAAGTGGGCTGAGAACCCCGGATTTATTTTCCTGACAGTGGGAGCGTGCCTTTCTTGTTAGAGTCTGTCTCAGGCAGGGTGTGCAGGCCCCGGGGTCCTGCGGTGTCCACCCCGGAGGCCTGCCACACAGGGGCCACCACACTGAGGGACTGCCATGGCTCCCCCGCCCCCCACGTCTTGCTCCAGCTGTCTCGATGGGGGGTCCAGTGGGGTTTCATGTTCCATTTGAAGGAGGGTCCCCAAAGGATCGGGGAGTGTGATCTTTAAAACGTCTCCACTCACAGCCTTCTCGTGTTTAACTCAAATGGAAAAAGAAAACCGCCCTACTGGCTCGAACCCCGCCCCCCGACCTCCTCCAACTGTGGCCAAATGCATGTCTGGGCAGCGTCTAAGTGGGAGTGTTGCTGAGCCACCGGGTCATTAGCAGGACAGACGGGGTCCCTCAGGTCGTCCAGCTCTGCCTGCCGGGGACCCAGAGCTGGGGTCCAGCAGTCTGCTTGTGCGGGAAGGTGGTCTTAAGCCGTCGGCTTGGCCCCCGCCGGCCGCAGCATCCTGGCTGAACGACTGGGCTTGCGCAGTTCCCAGCGGGCCTGAGGCCGGGCAGCGTCCAGGCCCACGGCCCCCTTCCCTGCCCCTGGGCCCCGGATGGCTCAGCACTGGCCGTGGGACAAATGAGCAGCACGCGGCCTTCATTGTAGCAAGAATCAGGCTTTTTTATCGCTTGCCTGGGAAACACAAACTATAAATCACACCGATACGTATTTCCTTTCTCTTTCTCAGTTTATCTCAGTGGAGTGCTTCTTTCTATCGTTTCTCTTCAGCTGGTTTTCAAAGCATAAGCGCCTAGGATGTGTGCCTTCCTGGATCAGGGACTGAGTAAGATACAAGAGAAAATACCTTCCAGCTGGTACAGGCTACGTTTGCCCTCTGCTGCATTCTCCTAAGAATGCAGAGGGTTCGGATGAAACACATGGGGATCAAATGCCTTGTTTTCTCATCTTAGGAGTCTGTACAAACGCGTCCTCTCTCTGTAGTCGTCGGCCCTTGACCGCTAGGTGGTTGTATCATTGTTGCCTATACTTAGGTGACTTCTTACCAACCCTTAGCAGATCGATTTCTTTGGCATCCAAGATTTCTAGGTCAGTGACCAGAGTCATCTGCTTGCAGACTATAGAAATGAAAGATAAGGTCCAGCAGGATAATATTACCACTCATGTTCTCCTGATAGCAACACTATGAGTGACACGAGACAGACAGACAGTCATTTTTCTGTGTCTCTTGTCTCCTTGTGCCACGAGCTGTGAAAATACTCATGGCCCAAGAGTGTGTCCAACTTAACCAGGAAGATGAGAAGAACCCTGATCACTCAGCACCACCTGGGTATGAAAGGGTTTGCCTCACGAGAATGCCAAAGAAGTGAGCAATTTGGTTCCTTTGACCATCTGCATCACTGAGAGTAAACCAGGGACAGGACTGGCTTCCTGGGCCCAGAAGGGTCCCCCGCTTGGTTTACTCCTTGGCTGTCATCACCCTGAAACGTCTGACGATTTCCATGTTGCACCAGGCTTCACAGAGTACGGGGCAGGTCCTGCCCAGCAGCCACTCTTCCAGTGCAACCTTGTTCTCTGGAATATCCGGGAATTATGTTAGAAGGTCTCCTTTGTGATCAACCAGTTCTCCATTACCCTGGCTAATGGAGTGCTGTCCACACCGTGCGACACCACAGTGGCAGACGTGAAGGATATAAGCCACTCAGTGCGATTCCCTCCTTCTATTTTCTTTTCACTCATGGGCTGAGTGCCTGTTTTGCTGAACTTAAGAACACTCACGGATGAATGAGGTCGCCGTGAAGGGGTGTTACAGAATCTGTGAGGATGTGTTCTCTAGGCGTGACTGTTCTCTGGGAGCTAGTCTAGGAGAGCCAGCCATACCGGGAAAGCTGACGCTGGGTTTCGACTCACAGGAGCCACCTCCCTGGGGCCAACCCTACTGATCTGAGATGTCCTGTCCCCCCTGCCACTGTGTGCCCATTGAAAAGGCAGCTGACCTTCTCCATTGTTCAGGGAGGCCCACGGGGTTGCAGCATCTCTGTAACTGACATCCTCTGTGGAGTGATGTTCAGCTAGCGTGTGAAGTCGCCAGTTGAGGTGTGAGTATCATCACCTCAGTGTGACAGTGTCTCAGTACAAAAGATGCTGTAGCTCCCTTGGGAAAGATGTCATTTCACACCAGAAGTATGAGTTTCACATGAATGCAGGCTGGTAGCGGCATTTGTCAGGATACATCCCTAGTGAAAGTCCAGTTACACATGTGGACAAACAGAATTAGCCACACATAAGACTGATCTAGTTCCTTTCCTCAGTCACCGAACTGTTGATGCAGAAACCATGGCAGAAGCAGTAGGGATATAAAAATGAGCTAGCATCCAGGATGGGGGCCTTTCGTTGTACACCTAACAGCCTGCCAAGGGTAGTTCTGCAGGTTTATTTGCTTTGTTTTGGTGCATGTGTACACATGTATAGGTTTTATATTTATCTGTTTATTTCTGTATGTATGTATTTACCATATGAGCAAAGACAGAAAGACACCTTGGTAATACTGTTGTTTTTCAGAAAACTTATCTTCTTATATAGGTTAAATCAGACCTAAATTTTTCATAGGTTTCATTATTCTGTTCTCCAGGCCACAGCATAATTGACTCTAAAATTCACCAAGTGCCCCCATACTCAGCATAACTACCCTCTAGTAACACACAGTATGGCAGGCATACGCTTCAAATATTTTGGAATGAAAATGAAAAGTAAGCCTACAGGTAGATAGGTGATAGAGTAATAGATGATGATATATGATTGATGATAGATAGATAGATAGATAGATAGATGATAAGTAGATGATAGATAGATAGATAGATGATAGGTAGATGATAGATAGATAGATAGATAGATAGATAGATGATAGGTAGATGATAGATAGATAGATGATAGATAGATAGATAGATAGATGATAGGTAGATGATAGATAGATAGATAGATAGATAGATAGATAGACAGATAACCACAATCTATATCTACACACATATGTTCACTGCAAGTATACTAGTCAGTGAGTCCAGAAGTATCTGTTGAAGACTGGGAACTTCACTCAGAATCGTGATGTTCTTTGGGGGAGAACACAAGACACTGTTCTAAGGTACAGTTAGACAGGACGGCTTAACTCTCAACGCTGTGAGTGACTTAGAATCATTATGGGTTTGTAGTTCCAAATTTATGGAGGCATCGGGATAATGTTTTTGTTATTTCAGATGTTATTGCATTGTGATCAAAGAAAGAGTTGAAGTTCTATTATTTTTAGCAGTTTTGAGACTTCCTTTATGGCTTTGAGAGTTTTAATCAATGTTTCCTGTGGGAATGAAGGCATGTGTGCGCCGTGTGGGAACCATGTCATTTATGTGACCATCAGATCAAACTCCTCAGTTATTCAGTTAGCTATGTCCTGATTCTATTTTGTCTGTCTCTGAAAGAAGCATTTTTAAATCTCACATTGTACTCATTTATTTGTCAGACGAGATTGGGCATGTTCAGGGTGGTATGTCCGTAGACTCATTTATTTTCAATTTATCCTGTCAGTTGTGTTTAAATTCCCCTTTATGTTCTTAGGTGAGGTCATCACTTCTGCAGAAGTTGTCCTTTATCATTAAATAATGACTATTCTTATCCCTAATACTGCTGTCCAACTTATGCTCTATTCTTTTGAAAATTAATATTATGGTATTGGCTTCTAGGTGCTTGTTCTTGGCCTGCCTTCCATTCCTTCATTCTCTTTATGCTCAAATGCATGTATTATTAGGGTTTCGGCCCCCTGAATAGATTGGACTTCCTCCTGTTGGATTTTGGTGGTATCAGATCAAGAAGGGAGGGCTTGCTATTTGTCTCCCTCAAGCTCCCAGTGGGCTAAATGCAGGGAACTCAAATGACCTTGAAAAAGCTTTAGCTTAAGAGGAAAACAGAGTAGTTGATTTCTGAACTTGATAAAGGAATTTAATATTTTGCCATCCACATCAGAATTTGCTTAAGCATCCAAGTTTTGTTTGTTAGTTTGTTTTTGGTTGTTGTGTTGATGCGTTATCATTCCAAAGTCACCTGTAAACCATGATTTTGCTGAACATCTTTACCAGTTGGAGAGACTTCCAAATTTCCCCTTAGGCAGTTGTTCAGGTCTAGAAGGAAAGTAAAGCTAATGTGTTACCCTATCACGCGGCTGTGAGATTCTTCCACAGTCTGAAGATGAATACTCCAACTCAGAATTCTCCTCCTGCCTTTGTGTCCTTGGGTTTCTGCTTAAGCAGTCCTTGTTTTATTTGTAAAGTTTCCAATAAATGTTACATAATCTTTCGTTACATTTTTATAGGCATGCATAGATTTTTAAATAATATTTGCAGAACCAAACAGATGCTCGAACTAAGTTGTTTAGATAAAGTAAGTTTAAATTAAAACACCACTTACAAGACAAGATCTCATTTAATGAAGAAATAGTGTCACATTTGCCCATGTGAACAATATGCCCATGTAACAGCAGCAAAACATCTTCATGTCCAACTTGGTTGGTTTTCCTACAGGTTCCATACAAGTTCAGGGCAAAAAAGGCCAGAAACAGAAGACAGATTCTTAATATGCTTCTGACTACGGTAACCAGGGCTGGCTCCTAGAATGTTTGTATGTGTCTGGATCCAATGAAAGACGAGAAACCATGCAAGAATCCCCTTCTACCTCCTGCTGCCACATTCTTGCAGCCTTATTATACTTTTATGCCAAACGAAATTCCAACAAGAAGGGGTTTAGTCTTTGATGCACTTATTACATATTTCCCTAATTCAAAAAGAAGGCTGAAGAGGAGAATCCATTTAAATTCTCAACATTCAACATTTAAACTCACTCTAGGGCGGGGGTGGCGAACCTGTGGCACGTGTGCCCAAAGTGGCACGCGGAGCAATTATTTCGGCATGTGGAGCTGTGAATACCATTTAAAAAATTATTGTTTATGCTCTTATGGCCATAAAAATAATCGATACCTCTGTCTCACTCGATGGGTTGGCACACGAGTCGAGCAAGTATACTCTTATTTCGTAAACTTTGGCACTTAATCACCAAAAGGTTCGCCACCCCTGCTCTAGGGTTTTGCTTCTGACACCTATGATTTTAATTGACTGTAATTTTATTTAGTAACTACATACTGATAGTTTTAAAAAAGTAGATTGCACCACTTCCCCACCCACTCAACCCACCTCCAGCTCCCCTGACGAGGGCCAACAATTTCAGTCACTTAGCCCCTCCAGCGGCTATGTGTTTGGGGTGGGTCATCATGTGTGTCCCATTCTCTGGGGCACAGAAGGGGAGGTGGCTGGGCTGGGGGTCTCAGGGCTTCCCATTCGAACACCTTTCCTGTCTCTACCACCCAAATCAGTCTCTCCAGTGCTAAGCTGACCAGACGGCCCATTTGAAATGGGACAGAAAACAGTGGTCCTGTCCCATTTCAAACAAGACGTCTGGTCATCCTACTGACACCTTGAATTTAGCCCAATGAGACTAGGCTGGACAGACACACCATTTGAAATGGGACGGGACCACTGTTTTCTGTCTCACTTAAAACGGGACGTCTGGTCATCCTCCTCAGTGGGAACAACAACTTCCAGGCCTCCATGAGAACTGGGGAAGGCAGCAGAGATAAAACGTGGACTCAGTCTCCTGCAGCTCGCTGAAGTCCTCTACTGTGATTTAGAGAGACAACTAAATGGCCATGAGATACGGAAAATGTGAGCATCACTGGGACATCGGTGTCACAATTAGCTGTGAGAAAGTGACGCTAGTGCAACTGAAACACGGAGAAAATTTGTTGGAAATCTTTACAGAAGTCTGTAGTGTTAAGTTTGTTTTATATTGAGAAGAAAAGAAAAGACATCACCCCCAGGGTGATTGCCTCATCCCAGATGACCAGAACTGCCTTGGTTTTAAAACTGTAAGTCCCATGTCTAGGGGACCCTGTGAGTCCCAGGCCGACCACAGCAGTTGGTCTCCCTGCCCTCCTTTTCCGCGGGTGACATGGACACGTTGAATTACAGTAGAAAATGCTCATCTAGTTATTTCTCCGACAGCCAGTGATGTTCCCCGTCAGGTTATAAACCATCACCATGAAAAGAGAGGGAGCGATGTCTACAGAGGGTCACATGGAGGCTCGAAGGCCCCTCTAATTCCCAGTTCCCCCGTTTGGCTTGACTACACTTAGCGGGGTTGTCCTAAATTGTGTAAGCTCCGCCCCAATTGCGTGGTCTGCCCCGATGATGGTGACGACGATGATGATGAAACGAGAGTACCTGGCATTAATGGAATGCTCGCCAAAATGAGGGATGAACTCAGTTAATCCTCACAGCAACCCTGAAAATAGATACTACGACTACCGTGTTTCCCCGAAAGTAAGACATCCCCCGAAAATAAGACCTACTTACAGTTGTGCCTCTCGCTGAAATACGTATAAGGCATCCCCCCGAAAATAAGACCTAGCGCATCTTTGGGAGCAAAAATTAATATAAGACACTGCCTTATTTTCGGGGAAACAGGGTAAGACACTGTCTTATTTTGGGGGAAACAGGGTAAAAGACACTGTCTTATTTTGGGGGAAATGGGGTATGTCCATAGTGTAGATGAGGCGCAGGCGGTTTGCCTTGTGAGGAAATTATGGAGGAAGCGCTGAGACCGCCTGTCAGGCAGCTGGATACATTGGGTATGTAAATGAATCAATGTGAAAACATATTCACAGCTCTATTTTTACTTTATGGGTTTTACATATATATATATATATATATATGTGGGTATATATGAGACATGCATACATATATGTGCGTGTGTATGTGTGTTATGTGCATGAACATGTGAATGTGTATTAGGAAATGATATGCATGTAGTAAAAACCCAGAAAGCCTGCAGGACACTGTCACCTCAGGGTCTGGACCTATAGAACCTCAGTGAATTCTCTTTTGGTCAAGAACTTCAACCATGTGTAGACATGCAGGTCCATGGGCTCTATGGGCAGAAGGTGGAAACTCCCAGGAGCCCGGGGGTGACACCCCTGTCACTGACTGTGGACCGCAGCTCTGTGTGCTTATGTAAGTGACACCGTGCCAGCCCCCTAAGCCACTGGCCACTTGAACCAAGGCATGTGTGTTTCCATCGTGCAAACACGTGCCCACCTGTGACTTTAAATGTGTGAAGAAAAGCGCAAGTCGCCCTGCAGCCCTGATGACCGGGACCCGGGATGTGGGATTCGCTGCACCATTCTCGCTTTCCTCTCACGAACCCTGGCTGATCACTGCGTGTCCCACCATACATGGGCGGCTGTATTTGACAGTATTTCTTTATGATTTGCATACGTTTCCAGAAAACTGGTCTGTGATTTTGTGTGCTCTCTTTTAATAGATAGGTCTTGATATTGATTCTTTTATCTAAAATCACTTCCTATTTTTAGTTATTTAACATGTTTCTACTGCTACTTTTCTAACTTTTCATGAATAGCCTTCTTACTTTTACTCCTCTGGTTGTTTAGAAGACATACAGTATATGTCTAATTCTAGTGTAGCTTCCTATGCAATTTAAAATAAGATGCTTAAGCTACTCTTTTTTTGATTTATCAACTTGACAAATTAAAATTTAAAAAACCCTTTTGGGTAAAATAGGGCAACTAGCACATGTGTGCATCTTTGATTCTCCACTCTTCACACTTCAGTTTAGGTCCCCATCTTTGTTATAAGTGCTTGAAGGTAGCGCATTTCTATTTCCTCATATATGACAACAATTGCCTGTACCTCTTCAATAACAGTAGCATGTTCTGTCTTATAACCTTGGCCACAGTGATTTAAGCTCATTTATATGTTTACATGGGTCCACTGACCACCAGTCTTTTCATACAAAAGCTTTCTCATTCTTGAGTTTGGTGGTATAAATCATTTCCTGGTCAACACGAGGATGTCTCAAGGAGATTTTTCTAGAAGGATCATTAAATCATGGACCTCCTACCTCTTTGCATACCTGGGCGTGTCTTTCTGTTGCTGCTCTTGTCACTCCCTTAAATGTCACCCTGTCATTTTGTCTCTTCCTTCATAGAATTCTTAATCTCTTTTAAATTTTCTGACAGCATCATCTGTTTTGTAAGATTGTGCTTGATGAAGTAAGTCTTCTTGCAGGATAGTTTCTTATTTTCTTCATCTTTCTTTGGAAGGCTATGTGTTTATATTTTCATTTCTGCATGTGCATTTTGGTGGGGGGTGGGTGCTCTATCATCAGCATATAGGCTCTGTGTACATTTTTTCTTCCTAGCTCAGCTCTGACCAGAGCACTTGCATGTAATATAAGCCTTTTAGAGCTCTAACCAGAGCTGGTCTCCTTCCTCGTGTTCCTGCCCCATACTTTCTCCAAGTATTCTCTGGAGCAAATAGAGATGATCTGTCATGTGAGTATGATGACATTCTTCTGATACATCCACTGGTTCTCAGCCATTTATTTCTTTTGGGAAAAGGAATCTCTGTATTTTCTCATTTTACCATTTTTCCAGAATCTCTACCACAAGTTTTAATTTTAAAAAGAAAATTTCAGAGAGATGTGCTTTCTTTATAAAGCTGTCAAAGAGTGGCCCGCACCCATCAGATGGTTGTGTGGCCCGCCCTGTGTCCACCAGAGGCATCAACCCAGTCTGGTTGGCTGGCCAGCAGCAGCATCGTTAACCTCCGCAGCCAAGGCTGTCAGCCTGTCTGCAGCAGAAGGCGTGCTCCGGAAGGGGTTCTCCAGAACTGGCAGTGAGTGACACTGTCCTAGGGGCTGCTGTGACCCATATTTGTGACATGCCTCCAGCTGGCCTCTGAGTAGTGGGTCTCAGGTGTCCAGACCACAGGCATGAGGTCAGACCACCTGCACAGGAATCCTGCCTCCACCACATGCCCCTGCATATCTGAGCATGTGACTTAGTATTTCTTTTCTTTTTTTTTTAAAGATTTATTTTTTTATTGTTTTTGACAGAGAAAGAGAGAGACAGAGACAGAGACAGAGAGAAGGGGGAGGGCCCAAAACAGTCTCCATAGTTGCACATCATTGGTTTTTCCACATAGTTTCATTCCACAGGTGGGCGCGGGGCTGCACAGGGCAGGGACTGGGCCGGGTTCTCACCCTGGTAAGAACTGAACTGGGGGCACTCCCCAGTCCAGCATATGGGTCCACACAGGCCGGGGCCAGGATTCAATCCTCGGTTCCCGGGGCTGCAAAGTGAGCGCTTAACCCACTGAGCCATCCCGGCTTCCCGTGACTTAGTATTTCTGACCTCAGTTTCCCATCTCTGAAGTGGGTACAATAATTATACTTGCCATACATTTATTGTGAGAATGAAAGAGTTGGTACAGATAGAGCACCTTACTGACTACCAGCCATCGTTACTAGTCTTCCTGGAACTCAGTTAGACTAGCAGCTTTGGGATTGCATTCATCTGCCCGGGGCATCTAGCTATATGCAGATTGTCTAGGACTTGGAAAATAGATTGGTTTCTTGAGGACAGGGAGGTTTTGCACAGCCTGTCTCATGTCATGTAATGCCTGTTAGGCTGGAATACACAATGAATCATGCATGAGACTGTGTTCAGCCCTCTGCCGGTCTCACCATTTTCAGACGCCTTTACTTGTTCTTCTCCAAGAGATCCTCTTATTGCGTTTAAAGAATTGGATTTACCCGAGTCCTTTCCTGTGTCTGTGAAGGCTAATGCAATTCTCTCATGGCTACTTGTGCATATGTAGACCTTACATCATAGGGGCAGCGAAAGCAAGACATCATAGCACTGTCTAAGCTACCCAGACATCGTTTTTATGTTCTGCATATGATATTCTGGCATGAATTATCCCAAGTGCTACACTGGTTGGCTGCTATCCCAATTTGAGTCATTTAAAACAGCTGAACTAGAGAATGAGGTCTTTAATATGGGGCTTGTCTCTGTCCCAACTCATTGTAATAATATTGAGCATATGTCAAACCACTTAAAGATAAAGTGGAGTATTTGCTTATGCCCATATACATAATGTAAATACTATTGAATAATTAAACTCTTTTGCAACATAGGCTAATAAATTGTACCAATTACAATGTAGCAAATATCATTAATGAGATGCCATTATACAATATTCCTCTTCACGCCCTCGTAGTCTTTCATAGTCTTTTTGTATCAGTGTTGTTAAGAGCATCAGATACCGTATTTTCCGGCGTATAAGACGACCGGGCGTATAAGACGACCCCCTAATTTTACAGTTAAAACATAGGTTTAGGCCTATATTCGCTGTATTAAGACTACAGCCTCGGAAGTGGGGGGTAGTCTTATACAGCGAATATAGGCCTAAACCTATGTTTTAACTGTAAAATTAGGGGGTCGTCTTATATGCCTGGTCGTCTTATACACTGGAAAATACGGTAAATATGTCATTTAGAACATGAGTCACCAAAGTTTTATGCTACAATATCTGATTCCAAAGAATACAACAGCATTTAACTAAATATTTAGTTTAAATAACTAGCAATGTTACTTAATTATATATTTGTTTAAAGTGTTAGAACCTTTCAGTATTTACTGGTATATAAGACCCACCAGATTTGGGGGAAAAAATTCAGCCAACAAGTATCTAAGATGTGGTAAGAAAATAAGGAATAACTAATGCATCGATATCTTAAAGAAGAATGACAGAAGGTCATTCTGCAAAAAGCTCAACTGCAAAAGGTAGTTTCACAGGGACAGGAGCCGAGAGGTTACATAAATTTTGTTCTACATATACTATGTTTCATTTCCTGAATCCAATTCATCTCCTCCAAGTGTGACAGCGAGAGCTCCTTCCCGCAGAGAATGGAATGTTCCAGCCTTCCTGAGAAAGATGGCCTCAACATCAGTGTGAGCTGAGTGTTGTCGGCAGTCGCCTTGCCTGCCCGGTGGCATCTGTTGGCTAGAATAATTGTCTGCAGCATCCGATGCCTTCACACCTGCACCTCAGTTTTTAGCCGTTTGGCAGCTGAACAGACAAGACTCAGAGACACTTAAAAGCCATCATGGAAGAACGAGTCCTGCTGTCGCTTTGTAGACACTAGAGTAAATAGTCACGTGTCTTTGCAAGACCCCTCTGTGAACATTTTATGCCTCATGTTCCCCATCATTCAGTTGCCATTACTGCTTTTGTAAGTTTGAGGGGGCGTGGAAGGGGGAGCAAAGTAATGAGACGACCAGCTGTGGCTAGTTTCCGAGTGCTAACCATCAGAAAGGGATGTGGTCAGCTCATGGACTCGGGTGGTGTGACCCCACGACCACAGTGTCCTCACTGTGTCTCTGTTACCTGAAGGCAAAGGATGTGCATAAAACTCTGGGCAGGAGGCCGACTCTGATTTCATCCACGGTGTCAATTTGGCTTCCACGTTTGATCCACATGAAATATGGATTCATTCTGCTTCTTTGGTTTCTCTCCTAAAACGCACTGGATTCATGGCAATTCCTGGTAACCCTGACACATACATCTTCTGTGGATGGCTCTGCCTGACCCATCCCACTTGGCCCAAACCCTGACAGCGCCCCGCGGTGGTCAAGTGCGAAAGCGGTGGGAACCACGGGGCCGTGGCCCTGGCTGGGACCGCCCCGTAGGCTGGACCAGGCCACCGGGAAAGCACTCTTCAAAAACGGACTCATGAGTCTGGAGAAGATCATCTCAAAGCATTTTTATCTAGGAAGGAACCTCCAGGAAACTACAGTGAAATTCCAGAAACGCCTGAAACTGCCCCAGGAGTGACACCATCATTTTTAAATTCTTGTAAAAGGAAGCCGTGGTGGGGAGAGTTCAATGGGAAAGGGACATTCTCCCCACCCCTCAAAGTGAGGACCCAGAGAAAGTTTGTTGGAGCTCAGTGGCAAGAGAATCCCTCATCACTTACCTTACATTCTGCACCTCGAGACATGCTTCTTAAAGCGTGTCCTGTGGGAAGGTCATTCGTTTTAAAAAGAAAGAGAAGTGAACCGCGGTTGTGAAACGTTTAAATTCATGTTAGACACACAGGCTTTCCCTTGAAAAGCATAAATAGGCCCTCGTAGGAGGCAGGAGAAGGTATTCCAGAAGTCGTAGGAAAACTAGACGTCCTGCCAACTAAGGGGAAACCTTTTGGAAAGAGCATGGCCCTAAACTAAGCACTTCGACACCGATTCTATACCGAATCATTGAGAACTTTTCAAAATATTGCTCTGCGCAGGTTGTTAGCCATGAGGTAGAAATGCACAACTTCTGCACCTACCTGTGCATGAAATAGATGTGCACAACCGACTTTGCAACTATGCAATTAAAGTATGTCACGCCCACAAAATTCCTCAATGTCTACCTCTTATGCAGGCCTTTTTGGAGCTGAACAATATTAGGTAAGTATCTCACGTTAGATTAGTGAGGTTGCACCTGCAGCCAGGGCAGCTTGCTTCCTGGGTGGGTAGTTCCAGCTGCCTGCTCTGCTCCAACTGGCAGACTTAGGAGAAGCAGAACAAAGCAGGATAAGCCCGGCCCCCGGTCAGCGACTCAGCACACCCGGCTGCCGCTCACAGAGGCCTTCATCAGCTTGGGAGCTCGCGTGATTTTGACTCTCTCGTGAGCTCAAATCAGGACATTTCCCCAGAGCTCTGTCCGTGAAACAAAACAGATGCATGGCGTTTCCAGGTGCCTTGTGCGTGACCTTTGCTCAGGAGGATTTCGTAATGACATGCAGTTAAGAGGAGGGCAGAGACTGGGTCACGCCGTTGGAACAGCTTAAGAGGGTAGAGACAGGCTTTAACGCGGGGCGTGAAAAGTCTGCGTGCAGCCAAGACATCTCTGCAGGCCCGGCGTGGAAGCAGCCGTTCTCATGTGTGAGGATGCAGGGCTGAGAGGGCGCGTGCAGGAAACGAGAGGAAGCATAAAACCACGGGAAGCAATCGTGAGGTTCCACCTGCGGAAGCCTCACAGCCGTGAGGCAGAAAACCAAGGTTCCGTAACAACAACGCACCATTTACACGGCTTAACGGGAAATCGAAGGCTGTCGTGGGAGGGACGGCAAGAAATGGAAGCATTTCCACAGTTGCTAGGGAGCGATTTCTTACACAAACGCGACATCGCTTGTTTCTTCGTATGAATGAAACGACGTATTATCCTTTTCTTAGAGCAGTAATAGCGTTCAGGAGAAACCTTAGCGTGAAAGCGTTCAAAGATTCTGCGAACAAAAGGAAGTGAAAAGATGGCAGCACAACCCAGCCTACAGGTGATAAGAGCTACGGCAGGGCGGGGGTGGGGCGCTTCTGTTCCCCGGCTGCCCGGGCGGCTGGGGCAGCCCCAGGACCGGAGCATGGCGCCCCCACTTTCCGCCGTCCTTGCTCCCTTACTTCGATGTACGTGACTCCCTTGGTTCATGCCCTGAAATGTTGGGAACTGAAAAGATGTGTGCAGGGGCCTTGCAGTGTCAGACCAATGCTTGTCGCAGACACTGGATTGTCACCAAAGTTGCCCGGACTATCTGCCCCCAGTTGTGCATAAAATACACATAATAAAGAGAGACAGAGAGGGCAGGTGTACCAGAAGCAAACGGTTGCCTCCGGGCGGGTTCTGCCTGTCTCCGGATGGCTCTCTCTCTGTGATTCTGGGGGCCCCCGTGTCTCTGCGAGGCGCCTCACATGCTCTGGACCCAGCTTCTCGCTGCTGCTTTGACTAGAGGAGAAGAAAGGCCCACGGGCCAGTGGCTGCATGCGAGCTTCGCTTAGGTCCTGACTCGAACAAGCTGATGAAACCATGACACTTGGGACACAGTTGCAAGTGGAACACTGAATATGTGGTGGTGATACAGGATCACTGTCAGTGTTTTAGATGTCATCATGGGATGGTGGTTATGTTTTAATCAAAAAGAACCCTAATGTTCTAGAGATGCATATTAAAATGTTTTCAGATCTGGAATTCGCTTCAAAATGCCGTAGGGGTTGGGGTCGTAAATTGATCGGTGTTGAAGTTTGGCTGAATGAGATGAGGACGGCCCTTAATTTTTGTACATGTTTGGAGTTTTCCATTTTTAAAGATTTATTTTTATTATTTTCTGACAGAGAGAGAGACGGACAGAAGGGGGCGGGCCCAGAGCAGTCTCCATAGTTGACAGCATTAGTTTTCCATAAAATTTCACTCCACAGGTGGGCACAGGGCTGCGCAGGGCAGGGACTGGGCCGGGAGCCTCCCACATAGGCCCCGGCAAGAACTGAACTGGGGGCACAACCCAGCTCAGCATGTGGGTCCACCTGGGCCAGGGCCGGAATTCGATCCTCGGGCTCCAAGGCTGCAAAGTGAGCGCTTAACCCGCTGAGCCCTCCCAGCTTCCTTGAAGTTTTCCATTTTAAAAACAAGTTAGAGGAAGAACAGCTAAACTGTGTTGAAGGGTGTGGTTTCTAAGTCCAGGTGGCCCCGAAAGCCAGGGGCGAGGGGAGCGTGACAACCAGGAAAGTCACTGAAGGAGAGGAGAAGCCACTGGGACCATGAAGAGACTTCTGGGGCAACTGAAAAGACCCACAAGGCATGATCAACAAATACAGTGAATGCATAAACTAAAAACAAGAAATATTACAGGAAAAGGCGCCTGGCCATTCAGCCCCCTCAAAATCCTCCCCCTCGCTTCGAACACACTCATCCCGCTGTTCTGGCCACTTTCGGAAGCGGTTCTGGAAGTCCTCTTTCGTGAGCGTCCTCATTTGCGCTGTCGTGGCTGAATCCACTCAAAACGTCTACGTTTCATGGTCATTTTGACTTTGGGGAAGAGCCGGAAGTCACACGGTGCCAGATCCAGGGGAAGAAGGCGGATGAGGACACAGCATGCCGTTTTTATCTGACAGGAGTTGCCGTAGCAGAAGCCATGGCCCATGGGTGATGGCGAGGCAGCAGCCAGGACAGCACAACTAAAGACACGCACGAAAGAGGACTGCTAGGCCCGCCGCGGAGCGTGGTCAGGACGGTGACGTTGGGCGAAGCGTGTTCCGAGCAGGACGGAGCGGTCTGAGGACGGTTCGTGGCCATGTGTCTGCTGCTATAATGGTTTATTTCTTTAAACTGGCCCCGTATCTATTGATCACGCCTCGCGCGCACGGGCAGACGGCAGCTGGAGGCAGTGACAGTGCTTGGGGGACACAGGTGGCCTCCTCTCCCGCAGACGGGGCCCCGCCCCTCACGGGTGGCCTCTTGGTTCTTCTCAGCTGGTCCGTGGGGAACTGGAGTGCCTGCAGCCGGACGTGCGGGAGCGGCTTGCAGAGTCGCCTAGTCCAGTGCACGCGGCGGGCCCACTTCCGATCGGAGCGGGTCTCGGCCAGCCTGTGCCCGCAGCCCGGGCCCTCCAGCCGCCAGGCCTGCCAGCCCCAGGCCTGCCCGCCCGCCTGGAGCGCTGGGCCCTGGGCAGAGGTAACCCGGGCAGGGTTGGTGTGGGGGGTGGGCAGCTGGGCACCCCTTCCTGTGGGGCACAGCCGTGCAGGGCCCCTGGCCTGGGACCCCCCAGCAAGGCCCGACCCATCCGCTGCTGGAAGCCGATGCCCGCTGTCCCTACGCAGTGCTCGCGGACGTGCGGCAAGGGCTGGAGGAAGCGGCCCGTGGGCTGCCGGAGCACCGGCCCCGCCGCCAGCGCGCAGCTGCTGCCCGACGCCCTCTGCAGCTCGGAGCCCAGGCCCCGCGCTCACCAGGCCTGTCTGCTCAGGCGCTGCCACAAGCACCGGAAGCTGCAGTGGCTGGTGTCCGCCTGGTCCCAGGTGGGTTCACCCGTCCCCTGTCCCAGGAGGGCCACCTGTCCCAGGTGGGTCCCCTGTCCCAGGTGGGTCCCCTGTCCCAGGTGGGTTTACCTGTCTCAGGTGGGTTTCCTGTCCCAGGTGGGTTCTCTGTCCCAGGTGGGTCCCCTGTCCCAGGTGGGTCCCCTGTCCCAGGTGGCTCCCCTGTCCCAGGCGGGTTTACCTGTCCCAGGCGGGTTCTCTGTCCCAGGTGGGTCCCCCGTCCCAGGTGGGTCCCCTGTCCCAGGTGGGTGAGCCTGGTTCCAGGTGGGTAACCTGTCCCAGGTGGGTCCCCTGTCCCAGGTGTGTTCTTTGTCCCAGGTGGGTTTCCTGTCCCAGGTGGGTTTCCTGTCCCTGGTGTGTTCCCTGTCCCAGGTGTGTTCTCTGTCCCAGGTGGGTCTCCTATCCCAGGTGGGTTCCCTGTCCCAGGTGGGTTCTCTGTCCCAGGTGGGTCCCCTGTCCTAGGTGGGTCCCCTGTCCGAGATGGGTGAGCCTGGTCCCAGGTGGGTTAACCCGTCACCTGTCCCAGGAGGGTCACCTGTCCCAGGTGGGTCCCCTGTCCCAGGCGGGTCCCCTGTTCTAGGCGGGTTTACCTGTCTCAGGTGGGTTTCCTGTCCCAAGTGGGTTCTCTGTCCCAAGTGGGTCCCCTGTCCCAGGTGGTCCCCTGTCCCAGGCGGGTTTACCTGTCTCAGGTGGGTTTCCTGTCCCAGGTGGGTTCACCTGTCCAAGGCAGGTTCACCTGTCTCAGGTGGGTTGTCTGCCCCAGGTGGGTCCCCTGTCCCAGGTGGGTGAGCCTGGTTCCAGGTGGGTTTCCTGTCCCTGGTGGGTTCCCTGTCCCAGGTGTGCTCTCTGTCCCAGATGGGTCCCCTGTCCCAGGCAGGTTCCCTGTTCCAGGTGTGTTCTCTGTCCCAGGTGGGTCTCCTGTCCCAGGTAGGTTTCCTGTCCCAGGTGGGTCCCCTGTCCCAGGCAGGTTCACCTGTCCCAGGTGTGTTCTCTGTCCCAGGTGGGTCTCCTATCCCAGGTGGGTTCCCTGTCCCAGGTGGGTTCTCTGTCCCAAGTGGTTCTCCTGTCCCAGGCGGGTCCCCTGTCCCAGGTGAGTTCTCTGTCTCAGGCAGGTACACTGGGTCCAGACAGAACTGGGTCAACCAGCCCTTGCCTCGGGGCTGCCTCTCCTTCCTGGTCTCACTGCTCCCCTCCCCCTCCTCCAGCCCTTTCCCTCTAAGTCCCTGCTCCCCATGCCACCCTGGGGGCTTCAGTCAACCTCAGGCACCCCTCCCTCCCGGCTGGGGGCGTGTCTCTCATCTTCCAGGTCACATCCTGGAGCAGCCCAGCAGTGCCATCCCTATCCTGCAATGCCTGTGAAATGCCAGTGCACCCCACTGCGTGCTCAGCCTATGTAACCTGGTCTAATCGGGGGATCCATTCGACCCCACGATGTTGTAAGAGACAGTCGCCTCAGAGGACACACTTTCCACCCGCATCCTTTGTCTCCTTCTACTTGTAGTGCTCGGTCACGTGTGACAGGGGGACACAGGGGAGATCCCTGCAGTGTGCGGAGAAGGCCGGCTCTGGGAAGTACCGGGAGCTGGCCTCCAAGAAGTGCTGGCACCTGCCACGGCCGGCCCTGCCGCTGGAGCGCACCTGCGCCCTGCCCCCCTGCGCCCCGCACCCCCTGCTGGCTGCTGCAGGCCCCCCGCAGGCCCGCTGGGTCACCTCGCCGTGGTCTCGGGTAAGCAGCTCTGGGTTCAGGGCTGAAGCCCAGCTCCCCACCTGCACATCTGGCTCGGGGGGGCTTCTATGAGGGCGTCGGGGCCCACCGAGTGGCCCCTGACCCTACTCTGCAGAGAGGGGTAGGTGCCCGTGTCCCTGGGTGAGCCTGTAGCGCTCCCAAGTGGCTGATCTCCAAACGTTACCAAATCTGGCAGGGTCTCTGTGTGTTGTTCTAAATCGTCGCCCACTTAAGTGTAGCAAAATGTAAGGTTTGGGTAAAAGGTGGGCAGCATCGCCGGGAAGAGGTACAGAGGACAGAAAGGGGACATCAGGAAGAAGTAGGTGGTTGGGAGGTGAGACTCGGTGACTCACGTGCTAAGTGAGACTAGGAGTTGCGTCACCCTTGGAATTGTCACATCCTTGCTGGGACCTCGGTGGATCAGCAGCCCAGGCCCCGGAGGGCTGCAGGGTTTTTCCTGGGGCCTTTGCCCTCCCCACCTCCCTCCTCCTTCCACACCTCCTCCCACTCTGAGGACAACCCTGCCTTTTTGCAGCGATGCTCTCACGCAAAGCCAACCCTGAGCGGGATGCTGACCTGAGCCCATGTGACAGCACAAAAAAACGATGCTCTGTAAGCCCAAAGGACGCAGACAGACATATGCATCAGAGCCTGTTTAATTCACTGGGGACTCTTGTTAATATTAGCTAAACTTTTACTAGAATAAGACTAGTTTTAGATGCTCTCTAAACGATGCCCCTACACCATTCTGTTGGAGCCACGTCCGTTTGAGCCCAGGGTTGGCTACTTATCAGCCAGCTTCCTTAAAACGCCATGCCGGCCTGGCCCGGCCACCGCCACACCTCTGGTGCCCCAGTCGTAATTCCTGGTCCCAGACTCCAAGTTCCCCTCGGTTCCTGGTGAGGGACAGGGACACCTTGTGCAGGCTCCTGGCTTCGGTCACAGCTCCACTGTGGCTCCGGTCACCTTCAAACCCAAAGCGCCTGCATGTGGAAATGCATGGACTCCTCCCAAGAGACATTCTCATTAGGAGTCATTTCCTGAAGTCACTGCAGCAGGGGACACTTGAACTCTATCCTTTCCAGCATTTCCTATTGTAAGTTGACAGACAGTATATATAGACACACTTTTCCCTTCCGTCCTCTTCCGAGTAGTCTTTCCAGCGAGATGGAGTGATTGATGGGTGAGCTGGGGAACAAGTACTTGCCTCCTCTGTCCCTTGAGAAGTGTGGGTCAGTGACAGAGCTGGGTCCCCAAGACCGTTTTCTTTTGTCAGTAGGGAAACTGAGGTTCCTGAAATCAGTCCCTCACCCTCTGGCTGCCAGGCCAGCACTCAGTTCAGAAACTCCAGGCACATTTACAAAGAGGAAAACGGGTCCATGAGTACGGAAGGAAAACCAGGACCCCACACCGTGTCGGCCTGTGATAGATAGCTTTCGCCGCTCCGAAACACACGATCGGTTTGTCTCATTGGCCACTTCTGTCGCCTGAAGCTTTCAGCTGCTGTGACCCCCCGGTGGTGTTACCTTCTGGCGGGTATGACTCAGACAGCTGTGTTCGCCATCGGCCCTTGTGCTCAGTCTCTGTGCCCTCAGACTGGGGGGAATTGTCCGGCTGTAATGAATGATCAGGGCCGGGCTGAACTTTGCCCCTAGACAGGTTTACTCTCGTGACAGTTTCGAGTCCCTGGTTTCTATGATTTGATCTGTAGGCTTTCCATTGATTTACATACCTTTGCTTATCATCACATGGAACGGGCTGTCGCCTGGTCAGACCGAAGTCATGTGAGTCATTTGGGCTTCGGGACGGGCGGTGTGCACGCTCACGTGGTCTGGGAGCGGCTCCAGTGAGAACACCTGGTGGGCCGTCTGTCTGACCGCAAGAGCCCAGTGACCGCCAAGGCCACACGGGAGAAAGCTTCGGTCCCTCTACGACACGCCTGTGTAACTGTCCCCACTCAGGCCAAATAGCAGCTCTAGGCACCGCTTTCCTTAGGTTTAGACGTGACTGAAGTCAGTTCTGAAAAGAATAAGGGACGTGTGGTGCTGAGGTCCTGACCGCGGGGAGCCGCGGCCCGACCCACAGCGCCGGCAGCTTCTCGGGTGGAAGGGTGGGTTCCGGGTCGCCGTCCAGACCTGCCCCCTCTTGAGGGCAGGCGTGGGCGGCCAGGCTGGCGTTAGACAAGCCCTGCGGTGGTTTGAGGCGCAGTCAGGCTTGAGCACCCTGCGCGGGAGGCAGAGCCAGCAGCGAGGGGCTCTGCACAGACGGCCACAACCGTTGTCACCGGTCGTAGGCTGACGGCAGTGCAGGCCACCAGCCCTGCATGGCACACTGGTCTCCTCTGCCCTGCCATCAGGAAGCTGAGTTGCCCAAGTTGCTCAGGTGAATCCCGTGAAGCAGAGGAGGCGGCTGTGTCTCCCTGAGCATTGTTTCCCCAAAGGTGGCAGGTCCTGTGACTTGCCCCCCACACCTATCGTGCCCCCAGCCCCTCCGGGGCCTCCCCCACCCTCAGGAGTCTGCACACTTGTCGAGGGCTCCCGTCTGCTCTCGCACCGCACATTCAGCGGTAATTGTGGAATACGAGTTCTGAGCACGGGCGCTGAGTTTTAAGCCACGACGTGTGGGCTACGGGTGAACAGCTGGCGTATCCGCTTTCTTTCCGGGGAAGAAGAGTGAATAAACGTGGTCGGCTTGTTCCTTTTCCTTCCATCTCCTGGTGCATCCCCGGCGCTACCCGTGCCAAGTGTTTTCAAAATCTGCCGCTAAACACCTCGCTCCTTTTAGTTTAGAGGAAGAAATGCAAATCTTGCCAAATTTGGAGGCGTCCCCTCCTCCCTCCAAAAGATATATCTGTTGCGAGGAATTTTAAAACTTGGTGTGCACAAGAATCGCCGGGGGGCTATGGAGATTGGGGGGTGAGGCTGGGGGAGGCAGGGGCGTGGGGCGTTGGCACCGCAGACGGACGCCCCGCTGCTGCCCGGGCTGTGGTACACGGCCCGCACCCTGAGTAGGAGGGCCGCTGCCTGTGCTCACCCCTCAGTCTCCAGTGCCTGGAACAGTGCCTGCCACCAGGAGGCCCATGGTTAAGGGGACCAGACGTCCCGCTTTGGGCGGGACAGTCCCGATTTTTAACAATTTGTCCCGCATCCCGCAGCATTTTTAAAAAGTCCCGATGTTTGGAAAGAATGCACGACAAGCTAGGGAACGGCGGGAGATAGACCCAATTTTTAATCAAGAACCCCCCCCCCCCCTGGTCAATGGTGTCCTGCTTTACCAATGTTACAATCTGGTCACCTTACCCATGGTTCCTATTTGGGAACAAGCCCATGAACTCGGGTCTAGAGGGGACTTCGTGATAGAACATCTCGCCTTTGTGGCACTTGGCTTGCCAGGAGCACCAGAAGGGGTGACCTGGTGGCACTCACAAAGGGCACTGTCCCGTTCAGACCCAACACACGGCCTGGGCAAGGTCCGGGGAGCAAGCCTGAACCCCTCCAACATGCACCAGTTTCCCGATGTCCTTCAGACCGTAGACGACTCAAGAACATTCGAGACGTCCAGTCCCTTCTCTTCTTGGTCCATCCCGGGGATGAATCCCGAATCTGGCCAGCCAGCCACACCCACCGAGACCGCCTTGGGGAGTCTGGGTGGCAGGGGTGCCCCGAGGACCCCGCAGTGCTGGCTGACTCATGGTTGTGTTGCTCCCAGTGCTCGGCCAGCTGTGGGGGTGGCGTGAAGACCAGGCCCGTGCAGTGCCTGGCAGGGCCCCGGCTGGCCGGGGGCTGCCCCGCACCCCAGAAGCCGGCAGCCTCCCTGGCCTGCAACACTCACTTCTGCCCCATCGCAGGGAAGAACGGTGAGTGCCCCGAGCCCCTTGGCCCAAGCTCGGCATGTCAGGGTGCTGCTGTCAAGTTTCTGGAGGGTTCCTTATAAGGAAGGAAGTGGGGGTGCCCGCCAGTTAGAGCCCTAGAGTGTGGGTCTTGTAGCTGCTTCACCTTGTCTCTGTTTTCTTCCCCACCTCCCGTTTTCCCGTGAAAGGGCCCTGATTTCCCTCCTTCCCCAGAAACGACATCCGTGGTAGTGACATAATTCTAGTTTTAGAGGAACATGGTGTCTTGTGTAGCGAGCGCTGTATTCAGAGAAGGCAACGTTGAGTACAGCAGCCTTTCCCCACTATGGTGAGCAAAGCCCGGCGTGTCGGTTGGCAGCTCTCTGAATGCCATGCCGTGTGCACACACCCCCACAATGCCTCAGGCGTTGGCAGAGACCAAGGGCCTGTCTGTGGGGGCGTCTCACAGAGACTGGGTTGGCTCGATCCCTCACGGGCCCAGACCACTGACGTTCTGTCCACAAAGGGCCCGTTGTCTGGGGTGGACGAGTGGTAGAGTGGGTCAGATTAGCACAAGACGAAGACAATCCCAGCTTCGCAGGGGCCCCCTAAGATGGGCCTTCCAAAGACAGCCGGTTCCCGGCCCCTTGGTACCTGCCCTCCCTCAGCAGCTTCAAGGCCATGACACGCTGACCTTGATGTGCTGGCAGAGTTATCAGCCGGTGGCCCGGGGCACGACCTGGGGCCATCCCCTCACGTGCCGTCTGCTCATTTCCAGAGGCCTTCTGCACAGACCGGCTGCACGGGTGCTCCCTGGCACCCCCGCGTGGCATGTGCCGCCACCCCTTCTACGCCCGGCAGTGCTGTGACACCTGTGCCAGGTCCAACCTGTGAGGCAGCCCGGAGCCTCCGGGGGCCAAGACGACGCCTGTTTTCAGCACCCGGGAGCTGTCCAGCCCACGCGGGCAGGTGGAAGCCGGAAGGAGAGAAGCCGTTCGCCTGTGTGACGCGGGCACGCGTGTGTGCACACCTGTGCGCACACCAGCACGTGCGCTCCTCTGCACTGAGGCCTAGAGGCCGGCAGCAGCCCGCCCTGCAGAATGGGAGCCGGGCTGTGCTCTGGCTCTGGCTCGGCTAAGTCAGGTCCGGAAGGCAGGCGGAGCTGAGCTGGTAGACGCTCCGTGCCCGGTGCTTTGTGCAAAGAAGGGAGGGCGGCCGAAGCAGTCACACGGACAGAGCATCTGCCGCTCAGCACGCCGGCCTTCCTCCCACCTCAGCCTCGTCCCAGGGCCCCCACTTCCTGCCCCAGCACCCGAGTTGCTCTTCGAAGGGACGCGGTGCCGAGGCAGGAGCGGGGTGTCTTCTCTGCATGCCCTGGCGAGGCGGGACTCGGTCCCCACGGGGGCTTCCGTGCCCGAAATGGGAACTGACAGCCCTCCCAGGGTGCTTCAGTCTCTCTCAGACTCGCGCTGGGCAGAGCGTCTCGTGCTTTCTGTTGTATCATTTTCAGTTATTTGCGAGGGCTCCCGTTTAAGCCCACTTCTTCCTGGTTTTCTTTCTTCAGTGACAGGATTTCAGGTTATACCAGAACTAAGCACGCCCGCTGTAGCGCCCGGCACTGCGCTTTTGTGCAGTGTGTGTGTGTGTGTGTGTGTGTGTGTGTGTGTGTGTGTGTGTGGTTGTTTTTTTCTTCCATGTTGGTGGTTCTTTTAAGGCCCGTTCAGAAGGGAGGCCGCCCAGTCTCCAGCGGGAAGCTGCCCCTGGCTCCCCCACCTCTGTCTGCCCCGGTGCTGCTCCCATTCTGTTCCACTCGGGATGGGCCCCTGGATATTTATATCTGCTGAAGTTCATAAGTTTTATAATAAATTCTATACTGTACAGTGTGCCTCTGGACTGCTCAGGATCCTGCACGAGGTTTGCGTCCATGATGCAAAAGCTGGCACTGAGCCTGGGAAGCTGCAGAAACTCATAGAAGGTGCTGGAACTATCCCAAATGAGGAGGCTCAGGGAAGCCGGGCAGTGACCACCAGCAGTGGTGGCTGCCAGGGTGGGCATGGGCAGTGCCCTTGGGCCCACCCAGCCTGATGACCACGTTTTTTTGTTGTTTTGTTTTGTGGCTTCCTCAGTGATCTCAGCATGGATGGCCTCCCTGGGTATGCCGCTCACAAGAAGGAACTGCTGAGGCTACGGCCATTATTTTCACGTGAATCCCGTGCCTCTATCTGTATGTGGAGGTTGGCACCTCTGCCAGATCACGACACGATGGCGTCACACTCTGGGTTTTCTGATCATGTCCCGTCTCAGACGTTGTTTTATTTGTCAGTCTTCTCTCTGCATCCACAGGGAGGAAGTATGTTGTTGTTTGCTTTGAAAGACTGTAGGGTTGAGTTGCAGATCAGGTGAATGAGGGTTAAGAGGCAGGACGGGGAATGTCACCCCTGTGTTTGGCCGGTCGTGGGGTTGAATGGGCCCCTGAGTTCGGTCTCCATTCCAGGGGTTGGATGAGGCGCGTGTCATTGACCAGAGGGGTTTCCAGGTAGAAGCTCTGCAGAGGAATCCTCCTTCTATGATGTCCCCCAAATAAATCTTCCACTTGTTTTTCAAGTGTGCACCATGGTAACTTGGTGGTTTGGGAAGCTGAACTCACCTTAACACCTTTGCCCATGTTAGATCCAACTGAGCCAGAGATGTAGAAAAATTCTAGCTCCCACTGGGTCCCATGTGGATCCTCCTGGGAGGCCACAGCTGCCCCATTTGCCCAGTATGGGGTCCTCTCCAGCTCCGCCTTCCTCATGGGCCCTTCTCTGGATCCCCAGCACCTTCCACAGGCTCCCTGTCTGGTCTTCAGCCTCATAATCTTTCCCAGATGCTTCTTTGCAGTTCAGTTCAGGCTGCCACCCAGAATCCTAGCACCCCACAGACTGGTGGCTGAAGCAGCACTTGTTTCTCACTGTCTGGATGCTGGGAAGTCCATGGTGAATGTACAGATTCGGTGCCTGGTAGAGCGCTCCTTCTGGCTTATCGATAGCCTCCTGGTACCTGTGTCCTCCTGTCTCTCCCTCTTCTTACCAGGACACTAATTCCATCGTGGGCCCCACCCTCATAACCTCTTCTGAATTGAATTATTTCCCAAAGGCCCCATCCCCAACTATTATCACATGAAGAATGAGAACTTCAACATGTGGATTTGGGGGTCAACACATGCTTTCAGCCTGTCACATCCCCTGGGACTGTTCCCTTGGGTGCCCTGGCAGAACAACCAGCTCATCACATTCACATACTGGTCCAGAGCCTGCCGCCTGCCCCTCCCAGCCCCACTGCTTCTCTCCGAAGGCCAGTTCCACACCTCCGTCATCTCTCTTCCCCCTGCAGTTAGTATGTCCGAAGGCCACGTCCCCAAACATGATCCCTCCTTCCCATTCACACTGGAGCCAGAACATCCTGAGACCTGACTGACCTCCCAAATATACCCATTTAACAGAGGAACTGGCTTTCATGGGGACAGGACCCCCTGGCCATTTCATGGCCAAGAAGCAAAGGACAAGAAGTGTCATTACACCTTCCTCAAGCATCATACATGCACACACAAAAAGTACAGAATGGAAGAACAAGGGTTCTCTGCTAAACAGACCCTCATTTTCTTGCAGGTGATATTGGTGGGGGGTTAGGTTAAGGAGTGTCAAGGAGAGAGCAAACGTGCATGTTTAAACCACATTTCTTTGTCGGTGAAACTGGAAATGTAAGGTGGCTAACACATCCCAAGCATTCAATAAAGACGAGATGGAATCGCCTGAACGATACAGCTGCACGTGCAGAACTATGTAGGAAGAAGGTGTAAGGATGGGAGGCTGGCGTGCGGGTGCTGGGTTCCTCTCCAAAAGGAAGTACGTGAAAGGCATGAAAAGGCTTGACAACGTCGCAGCCCCGTGAGACCTAGGATACTGTTATGATAGCATCTCCATGACTCGGTCGTGATTAATGGCCGCTTTAGAGAGTCGCCTTCGTGCCTATACCTCAGAGCTCCCAAATCACTCCCCAGTTGCTGTCTTCTGACAAAGGAAAGCAGCTGCCCCCGAGGACGCCTCTTCTTTCCCCTGCCCAGCCTCGCCGTCTTGCTCACCGGGGCTCCCTGGGCAGTGAGCGTGGCAAGGGCACGCTGAGTCAGCCCTCTCAACACAGACGGGGCTTGCAAGCGAGGAAAGAGCCGGCTCTCCCACCACCGGCGTTCGGCCGCTGTGAGCCCGGGTCCTCTGTATGGGGGTTAGGCTGTGGTTTGGATCAAAGTCGACATTCCTGGTGGATGTGCCGAGGTCACGGCCCTCGGGGGAATGTGCACACGTTTCCCAAGGGCTCAGCGGTCGGTCCTTAACACCAGGACCACGGAGTCTGTGGTTTCTAGTGGCACAAAGCCCCAAAAATGTGTCATTCTAGGAATCTGCTCAGATTTCTGTTGCTCTTAGCAAACTCCCTTTCACCCGCTTCTTCCCTGCCCAGGTCATGGGAGACATTCCATTTGTGACTCATCCAGTAACATGTGATTAGACAACGTAGCCCCCCAGAACCGCCCGGGCTAACACCACCAGAGAATTAGTAGGCACTTAGAGAAACTTATTCGACCCAGTCCATCCGTAACTCCATCTGAGGTCCCACGGCCGTGCTGACCTTTGAAGAGGTAGGTCAAGTGCTTGAGTCACCCCGTCCCAAGCTGCTCTCTAACGGTGTTGCTGACATAAGATTCACAAATGTGAAGCAGTGAGCACCTGACGTAAGAGCGTGTGTAAGAAGAGAACACTGACATGAACACGTTGAGGTTAAAACTGTGGTCGGG
>PVKE010009028.1:10440-46081 GCA_004027555.1 Craseonycteris thonglongyai | reverse complement strand
GCAACATGGATGGAACTGGAGACCATCTTATTAAGCAAAATAAGTCAGACTGAAAGAATTCGGAAAAATAAGACCTCACTTATAGGTGGAATATAAAACTGAAAGTTACAAAGACACAGAGACCTATGGACACACTCAATAACTTGGTGATTGCCTGAGGGAAGGGGAGGAGGGGGGAGGGATAGAGGGAGGGGAGGTGGGAGAGGGCACCAGCATTAGGGGCACACTCAATGGTTTGATGTTTACCTGGAGAGGAGGGAGGAGGCGGAGGGAGAGTTGTGGGGGGAGGTTGGAGTGGGCACCAGATATATGGTTGTGGAGGGGGACCTGATTCTGGGAGCTGGGCACATAATGCGATGCATGAGTGATGTGATGTGGACTTGTACATCGGGAAACTATCTGATTGTTACTAACCAATGTCACCCCATTAAATTTAACAATAAAATATAATAATATTAAAAAAATTAAATTAAATTAAAAAAAAATAAAAGAAGAAAAAAAAAGATATAACATCCATTTATGATCAAAACACTTAATAAAATTGGTATAGAAGGGAAATGCCTGAACATAATAAAGGCCACATACGACAAACCCTCAGTGAATGTCACACTGAACACGGAAACTCTGAAACCTTTTCTTCTAAAATCAGGAATGAGACAGGGATGTCCCTTGTCACCACTGCTATTGCACATATTGCTGGAAGTTCTAGCCAGTGCCGTTAGGCAGGAAAAAGAAATAAAAGGTATCCAAATTGAAAATGAAGAAGTTAAACTGTTACTTTTTGCAGATGATATGATCCTTTATATAAAAAACCCCAAAGATTCCACCAGAAAACTCTGAGAAATAATAAATGAATACAGTAAAGTTGCAGGATTCAAAATCAATGTACAAAAATCCACAGCTTTTTTATACACAAACAATGAATCTTCAGAAAAATAAATGAGAAAAACAATATTCTCTGCAATCAAAACAAAAATAAAATACTTAGGAATATACTTAACAAAGAACTGGAAGGACTTATACACAGATAACTAAAAGACACTATTAAAATAAATTGAAGAAGGTACAAAGAAATGGGAGGATATTCCATGTTCATGGATTGGAAGAATCAGCATAGTTAAAAATGGCCATATTACCCAAAGCAATATACAGATTTAATGCAATTCCCATCAAAATCCCACAGACATTCATTCAAGGAATAGATTAAAAAATATTATGAGATTCATATGGAACCACAAAAGGCCCCAAATTGCCAAAGCAATCCTCTGAAAAAAATAAATAAGGCTGGAGGTATCATGCTCCCTGACTTCAGTCTATACTACAAAGTGTCAATAATCAAAACAGCTTGGTAGAGGCAAAGAAACAGACATACAGACCAATGGAAGAGACTCAAAAACCCAGAAATAAACCCACAAATATATGGATAATTTTTGACAAAGAGCAAAAAATATAAATTACAATGGGGAAAAGAAAGCCTCTTGATGGTGCTGGGAAAATTTAAAATCACATGCAAAAGAATTAATCTGGACTGTGAATTGTCACCCCATACAAAAATTAACTCAGAGTGGATTGAGGACCCCCACATAAGATTTGAAACTGTAAAGTGCATAGAAGAAAAAGCATTGGCACTAAACGTAGACCTTGGGCTCAGAGAGCACTTTATGAACTTGACCCCAAAGGCCAGGGAAGTAAAAGCAAAAATAAATGAATAAGACTATATCAAACTAAAAAGCTTCTACAAAGCAAAGGACACCGTCAACAAAGTAAAAAGGAAACCAACTGAATGGGAGAAAATGTTTGCAAACAACGCCTCTGATAAGGAGCTAATATCTAAAATATATAAAGAACTCATACAATTTAACAACAAGAAAAAAAAATAAAGATCCATTTAAAAAACGGGCAGAAGACCTAAACAGGCACTTCTCTCCTAAAGACATACAAACAGCCAACAGACACATGAAAAAATGCTCAACATCACTAGCAATTAGGGAGATGCAAATTAAAACCACTATGAGATACTCACACCTGTTAGAATGGCTATAATCAACAAGAAAAGGAATAACAAGTGCTGGAGAGGCTGTGGACAAAAAGGAACCCTCATACACTGCTGGTGGGAATGTAAATTGGTACAACCACTGTGGAAGGCAGTGTGGACATTCCTCACAAAACTAGGAAGGAAATTGCCATATGACCCAAAGAAACCTGAAAACCTTAATCTGCAAAGATATGTGTACCCCAATGTTCATCACAGCACTCTTCACGATGGCCAAGTTGTGGAATCAAGCAGTGTCCTCTGATAGATGACTGGTTAAAGAAGTTGTGGTCCATTTATACAATAGAATACTACTCAGCAATAAGAAAAGATGAAATACAGCTATTTGTGACAACATGGACAGACCTTGAAAACATCTTATTAAGCAAAGTCAGAATGAAAGAATCAAGAAACATATGATCTCACTTATAGGTGAAATATGAAACTGTAAGTAACAAAGAAACAAAGACTCATAGACAGTCAATAGTTTAGTGATTACCTGAGGGTAAAGGGGGAGGTGGATGGGAGAGATGGGTGGGGGGAGTAGGGAGGGGTAATCAAACATACAGTGATAGAAAGTGAGCTGATTCAGTGTATAGACAATGTAATGTAGAATTGTACACCTGGAAACAATATACTTGATATCAATTAATGTCACTCCAATAAATTTAACAAAAATAGAAAAGGAAAAAAGAAAGTACCTAAAGCCAGAGAAAAGTGAGGTGAGTGAGAGAAAAAGAAAGGGAGCAGTGTGGAGACATGCCACAGAGCATGACCTGAAGACCTACTGGGTGGCCAACCTGGAGACCAGCAGAGGAGAGACTGACTGAGGTGGGAGCGTGGGGGCACTGGCTGGGGTACAGAACAACTCTGCGTGGGTTAGAGCCTGAGAACAGACAAAAGCAGGGATGTGGTGGCTGGAGAATGGGGTAGATGGCAGGAGCACAGCATGGGTGGCTGAGGTGTGCCACTGTGGCAGGAACATGGGGAGAGCAGCTATAGTGTGGTATGGGCAGCCATAGTACAGCACAGGAGGCCAAAATGTGACATTGGCAGCAGCCAGAGAGCAGCATTGGTGGCTGGAGTGTGGGACTGGCTGCCAGAGTATGGGGCAGGTAGCTGGAGCTCAGGGCCAGTAGAGTGCGTAGAGCTTGTGGCCAGAGCAGTAACAAAGTTACTGAGGCATGTTCTAGCAACCAGACTGCTGGCAGCAGTAGCGAATTGGTGGCTGAAGTGCAGAGTGGCCTTTGATGAGGTAGAGCCCCAGCTGAAGCACTGTGAGGCTTTGGACACAGAGCATGGCTGCTTCCCCTTGCTCTCTCCCAAAGCTCACCTCCCACCTCCCAGCTCCACCCAGTGCCTGCATTCAGTGAGCTGCAGCCAGGAAGCTGTCATTGTCCTGTGACACAAACAGACCTGCGCCTTTCCCAACAAACCCTGCCCCATCCTTTCCACTAAAGCAGGCAGAGGGATCTAGGAAAACTGAAGCACAGGCGTGGGAGCTTCTGACTGCAGTGGGATCTCAGAGGCATAGAATACCATACCCACCATATCTTCCCAAGGAGGCATACAGAGACCAGGGTGGCTGAGTCAAATAGAAGCCCACCATCTAGAAAGTCTCCCACTATGAGAAAACTGAATAACCAAGAGAAAATATTGTAAAATTCTGCAGCAACACCAGCTGTGAGGTAAAAGAAAGATCTCTTTACATCTACCAAGGGAAAAGTCTTCATCCCCAGGAAAAGAAACACTCCAATAGCAATCAGTACCTAGTGAACAAAGGTGCTCAGAAAGAAAATAAAAAATCTCCAGAAAAAAAACTTGAAATTTTGGAAATAAATGATCTAAATAATATAAAATTCAAGATGGCAGTTCTGAAAACACTTGAAGAGCTCAAAAAAAAAATTGGCCGAGTACACAGAGGGGGTGAATTGATCTCAGAAAGGAAATCTAGAGATTGCCAGGATAGCTCAGCAGGTTGAGCACTTGCCTTGTAACAACGAGGTCCAGGGATTGAATTCTGGCCCCAGGACATGCAAAACCAATATGTTGAACACTGCCACAATGGGTAACTACAGGGATGGGTCGGTGGTGAAAGTTCTCACCTCCCATGAGGAAGGCTCCCAGTTTGGTTCCTGCCCTGCGTGACCTCACATCCACCTGTTTGGAATGAAACCATGTACAACTGATGATGTACAACTATGGAGACTTATCTAGGCATTTTTCCCTTCTCTCTCTCTCACCTCTTCACACCATAAAATAAATCTTTAAAAAAAAAAAAAGAAAGGAAATCTACAAACAAAATGAATACTTTAACAAAGAAATTTAAACTATAAAAAAGAAGCAAATAGAAATTTTGGAGATATACAATAAAAGAAATGAAAAATAAAATTCCTAGTATAGGAAGCAGAACTAACCAGATGGAAGAAAGAATTAGTGAAACTGAAGACAGAAATTCGGAAATTGCACGGAATGTAGAAGGGAGAGAAATGAGTTAAAAAAAAGAACAATCTGATCCCATTAGAAAGAATAACGTAAGAATAATAGTTATTCTGGAGGGAGCAGAGGATGAGATGGGCACAGAAAATTTGCTCAAACAAACAGTAGATGAGAATGTTCTAAATCTGTGGAAAGAACTGGAACCTTAAATTTAAGAAGGAAATAGAACCCCTAGCTTCTTCAATCCTAGCAGACTTTCTCCAAGGCACATTATCCTGAAGATGTCGAAGTCAAAGACAAAGAAAGAATCCTCAAGGAAGCCAGGAAAAGGAACACCATAAACTATAAAGGAAAGCCCATCAGACTGTCATCAGATTTCTCAACAGAAACTCTACAAGCCAGGAGGGAGTGGAATCAAGTAATCAAAATATTGAAAGAGAGAAATCACCAGGCAAAAATCATCTGCCCAGCAAAATTATTCTTTAGATATAAAGGAGGAATAAAGACCTTTTTGGGAAAAAAAAAGGTGAGAGAGTTCTCTAGCACAAGGCCTGCATTTAAAGAAATATTGAAGGGAACAATTTGACCTGAAACAAAAAGTAAAAATAAATAAGGATGAACTGGGACAACAACAACATGAAAGGGGTGGTAGTAAAGGTTTAAACTTCCAAAGAGAATAGAGATAAGAAGCATCCCTAAGAAAAGGGACCACTGCCTATGTGCAACTTTCTTTTATATAAACTTCATGGTAACCACTCAAAAGTAAATTTATAGCTGAGATATATAACAAACACACAAAAAAAGGACACAGAGAAAAAATGTCATAAACACCATCAAACTAAAATAACTCACAGAAAGTACAAAGCAAAGAAGCAATTGAAAAACACCTACCAGAAAACAAAACATAAAATGGCTATAGGAAATCCCCATACATCAATCACCCTAAATGTGAATGGACTGAACTGACCAATAAAAAGACACAGAGTAGCAAACTGGATTAAAAAAGAAAATTCATGTAACCACCAAACTATTGACGGTATTCATAAGTTTTTGTTTCTTTGTTACTTTCAGTTTTATAATCCACCTATAAGTGGGGGTAAAGGGGAAGGTGGGTGAAAGAGCAGGGCTGGTGGGGAGTTTGAAGGGAGCACCAGGTATATGGTGATGGTGGAAGAGCTGATGCTGTGTGGTGAGCAAGTATTGCCATATGTAGACAATGTAATGTAGAGTTGTACACCTGGAAACTATGTAATTGTTACCAACCAATGTCACACCAGTAAATTTAACAATAAAAAAAATACTATTTCTGATACCCAAAACAAAACAGATCCAACCTTATGCTGCTTACAAGAGAAAATAACTAAGCATAAGGACAAATACAGACTCAAAGTGAGAGGGTAGAAAACAACACTCCAAGAAAATGGTATACAGAGAAAAAGCAGATGTAGCCATACTTATATCTGATGAAACAAACTTCAGGATCAAAAAGGAAGTAAGAGGCAAAAATGGATGTTTTATAATAATAAAGGGGACAATACAACAAGAAGATATGTCACTTATTAATATCTATGCCCCCAACCAGGAAGCATCAGAATTTACAAAGCAACTACCAACAGATCTAAAATGAGAAATTGACAAAAACGCAATTAGAGTAGGGGATTGAAATGTCCCCTTGACAGCCATGAACAGATCATACAAACATAAAATAAATAAGAAAATATCAGCTGTAAATGTTACATTAGAGCAATTGGGCATGATTGACATTTATAGGACATTTTATTCTACAACACATAACTACATTCTTTTCTAGACCATTTGCTGGGACACAAAGTTAGCCTCATCAAATTTAAGAAGATTAAAATTATATCAATTGTATTCTCTACCACAAAGCTTTGAAATTAGAGATCAACTACAAAAAGAAGGCAGGAAAAACCACAGATACATGGAGATTAAACATGTTATGTAAAAATAGCAGAATTAAAGAACAGATTAAAAATACATAGAAAGGAACCATGATGAAAACACAACATAACAAATTACCGAGATGGAGGAAAAGCAATAATAAGAGGGAAATTTATATTACTACAAGCCTATCTCAAGAAGCAAGAAAAATCACAAGTAAACAACCTAACATCACATCTAAAGAACTAGAAAAAGTACAACAGGAAACACTGAAGGTCAGCAAAAGGAAGGAAGTAATAAAAATTAGAGCAGAACTAAATGAAATAAAAAACAGAAAAAACAATAGAATAAATTAATGCAACAAAGAGCGGGTTCTTTGAAAAGATTAATAAAATTGACAAACCCCTGCCTGGCTAGACTCACCAAGGGAAAAAGAAAACACACAAATAATCTGAATTAGAAATGAAAGAGGGGAAATTACAACTAACACCACAGTAATACAAAGGATCATACAAAAATACTATGAAGGACTATATGCCACCAAATTTTGCAACCTAGAAGAAATGGACAAGTTTCTAGAGACATATAGTCTACCTAGACTGAATCAAGAAGAACTGGATAAACTAAACAAACCAATCAACAGTAAGGAAATTGAAACAATCATCCAAAACCTTCCCAAAAGCAAGAGTTTAGGACCCGATGGTCTCACTAACGATTTTTACCAGGCATTCAAAGAGGGATTAGCACTTAACCTCCTCAAACTTTTCCAAAAAATTGAAGAAGAGGCAATACTTCCCATCTCATTCTAAGGGGCCAACATTACCCTAATACCAAAGCCTGACAAGAACAACACATAAAAAGAAAATTATGAACCAATATCTCTGATGAACATTGATGCAAAAATCCCAAAATAAAAACTAGCAAACAGAATACAACAATGCATTAAAAAGATTATACATCCTGATCAAGTGGGATTCATTCCCAGGACAAAAGGATGGTTCAACATATGCAAATTGATCAATGTGATACATTACATAAACAAAAGATAAAAACCATATAACTATATTAATTATGCAGAAAAAACATTCAACAAGGTACAACATCCATTTATGATTAAAACAGTAAAATTGGTATAGATTTTACTCAACATAATAAAGGCTATATATGACAAACCCTCAGCGAATATCATACTGAATGGAGGAGAAAGTGAAATCTTTTCTTCTAAAATCAGGAACAAGATGGAAGTGTGAGAGGAGAACCCTAAAACCTACCTGAGAAGTAACATTTGAACAAAGTGGACTCCACAGGGAGTGGAGTCCCTGTGGAGTCCATTTTGTTTCACCCCAAGAAACAGCCTCAACTGAGAGAACCACGCAATGCAAGACAAAACCTGAAGTTTAGAGAAAAAGGGGTGAGTGGGAGAGAAGGGGAAGGAGCAGTATGGGGACAGGGATGTGGAACACAACCCAGGGCTGGCAGTAAATAGGGGTATTGGGGGACTCCAGTCAAACTGGACTAGATCCTGGGTGGGCTGGAAGCCAAAAGCCAAGGAGAGTGGAAGCCCCATGAGACTATAGACAATTTAAAATCTGAACCCAAGTGGCGGCACGCTGTGCTCCCCTCAGATCAATGCACCTGAGGTGGAATAGGGACCATTGAACACAGCCAGGAAGGCAGAGAACCCTTATGGAGGGGGCTGGGGAGGAAAGTGCAGGGCTGAACCACACACCAGCCTCTCTACTCATGGCTCTTTATCAGCTGGGTTGGCACCCTGAAACCTAGTAACACGGACCCAAACAAAAACTGCCTCTGGGAATGACTGATTCTAAACACAGATCCAGAAAAACAGAACGCACCCTGGGAAAAGGGTCAAGACAGTGCACACACTGACCTACCAGCCCCCTTGCTGACAGAGGAATTTGCTATTGTCTCAGGTCTGCCCCAGCTCCTACTGACACTGCCCCCACTCCACCCTGACTGCTCTGCCTTCTATCAGCTAAGCCAGTAATTTGGAGTGCAACTGACTTCTTCCCCCAACCCTCTCCCAAAACTCATCCCCCTTCAACTGCGCCCTTAATGCAACCTGCTACACAGCAGAGATATACCAGATTCTTTTGGAGTGGCTTTGGATTCTGAGGTGTTCATTGTATTTGATGTGGTTTTTTTTTCGCCTTAGACATGAGTATGTTTTCCCTCTGGGGACTTTCCTAAAAGATGGGCTTCTCTTTTATTTATTTATTTATTTTTATCTGAACTGTCTTAGTCTCAATTCTCCCCCTCTTTAGGAGAGTGAGGTGGGCTGTGACCTGTTGGTAAAGTATTCATTTTGACCAGAAATTTTCTTATTGAGGTCATTTGACTGTGTCTGGGTACTTTGCCAGCATTTACTGAGCTCTCTGATTGTCTTGAGAATTTCAGCCCTCAATTCTGTTTCACTTTGATTATTTGCTTTCAAGTCTGAATTTCTTTTCTAAAGAGGGAAGAAATGGTTACAGGAATTCCTCATATATGTATCATCACCCTAAATGTAAATGGACTAAATGCACCAATAAAGAGACATGGAGTAGCAGACTGGATTAAAAAACACAATCCAACCATGTGCTGTCTACAAGAGACACACTCAGCCACAAGGACAAATACAGGCTCAAAGTAAAAGGATAGAAAACAATACTCCAAGCAAATATGGCATTCAGAGAAAAGCAGGAGTGGCCATACTAATTTCTGATGAAATAGACATCAGGATAAAAAAAGTAATGAGAGATAAAGATGGACATTTCATTTTGATAAAAGGGACAATACATCAAGAAAACATGACACTCATCAATATATATGCCCCTAATCAGGGAGTACTAAAATTTACAAAGCAATTACTAACAGATCTAATGGGAGAATTTGACAAAAATACAATTAGATCAGGGGACCTAAACACCCCCTACACAACATTGAACAGATCATCCAAGCAGAAAATGAGAAATTTAAAGCCTTAAGTGATATATTACAGGGATTGGACATAAGTGACAGTTATAGGACACTCCATCCTGCAACACAGGACTATACATTTTATTCTAGTGCACAAGGAACATTCTCAAGGATAGACCATATCTTGGGACACAAATTCAACTTCAGCATATTTAAGAACATTCAAATCATACCAAGTGTATTCTCAGACCACCAAGCTTTGAAACTGGAGATCAACTATAAAAGAAAAGCAGAAAAAAACACATATATTTTTCTCTTTTTTGTCGAAAATAATTGGATAGATTATTTTGACAAAGGAAAAAAAAATACACATTGAATAAAACAAAGCCTCTTCAGTAAATCGTGCTGGGAAAATTGGATAACCACATGCAAAAGAATGAATTTGGACTGCAAATTTTCACCATATACCAAAATTAACTAAAAGTGGATTAAAGACCTCCAAGTAAGACCCAAAACAATAAACTGCATAGAAGGAAATGTTGGTACTAAACTTACAAACCTTGGATTCAGAGAGAACTTCATGAACTTGACCTCAAAGACAAGGGAAGTAAAAGCAAAAATAAATAAATGGGGCTATATCAAACTAAAAAGTTTCTGCATTGAAAAGGAAACCATAATCAAGGTAAAGAGTCAATTAACCAAATGAGAGAAAATATTTGCAAACAAAAATACCTCTGATAAGGGGATAATATATAAAATATAGAAAGAATTCATACAACCCAACAACAAAAAACAATCCAATTGAAAAATGGGCAGAAGACCTAAACAATACTTCTCCCATGAAGACATACAAACAGCCAACAGATATATGCAAAAATGCTCAACTTCACTAGCTATCAGGAAAATGCAAATTAAAACCACAACGAGATACCACCTCACACCTGTTAGAATGGCTATCATCAACACGACAAGAAATAACAAGTGCTGGAGAGGCTGTGGAGAAAAAAAAACCCTCATATACTGCTCGTGGAAATGTAAATTGGTACAACCACTATGGAAGGCAGTATGGAGGTTCCTCAAAAAACTAAGACTAGAAATACCATATGACCCAGAAATCCCTCTTCTGGGTATCTGCCCCAAAACTTGAAAACTTTAATCCACAAAGATATATGTACTCCAATATTCATCACAGCACTGTTCTTCATGTCTAAGTTGTGGAAAAAGCCAAAGTGTCCTTCAATAGATGACTGCATAAAGAAGTTGTGGTACATTTACACAATGGACTACTACTCAGCAATAAGAAAAGATATGCACAATATGGGTGAACCTTGAGATCATCATATTAAGTGAGATATGTCAGATTGAAGAATCAAGAACCATATAATTTGACTTGTATGTGAAACATAAAAATGAAAGTAACAAAAAAATATAACTCATGGACACAGTCAATAGTTGAGTGGTTACTTGAGGGTAAAAGGTAAAGAGGGTGGGGGAGGAGGGAGGCCATCAAGTATATGGTGATGGAAAGAGAGCTGACTCTAAGTGGTGAACACATAATGTTATGCATAGACAATGTAATGTAGAATTGTACATCTAGAAACTATGTAATTTTTACTAACCAATATAAATCAACCCAATAATTTTAACAATTAATAAGAAAACTGAAAAAAAGTTAGGTAGACATAGGACTGCATTTAACCACAATCATACTAGAATATTTCTCCAATGAAGTAATCTTATGCAGCAAATTTTGGTTTCAACACCTTATCATAAAACTCCTCACACTCCATGACACAATTCTCTTTTACAACATTTAATATAGATTCCTCCTTTGACCACATACTGTTCATAATAGAAAATATTCTTTGAGCAGGTGCTATAGTTACTGGAAGACAAAGAATAAACCCTAAATATCACAAAAGTCTTAAAAGTCTAGGCATTTTTCACTCATTAAAAAAAAATTACCCATCTATTGGATACAGAAATGTTTTCTTTATTTTATGTATCCAACTGCCTCACAACTGTAGATTTTAGCAGAGTCCACTGATGGAAAACACGAGTGTCCTCTGTTGCTCTGTGTGTGTGTGATGCTCCTCGTTCAGGCTGTCCTGTATTTCTTTCCATTCAGGTGTCTTAGTAGCACCCACTTGAACTTCTCAGTGTTTCCTACACTGCACTTCCACTTGTTCATATACTCTAAGCTGGTTTCATAGAACTTCTCAACTACTTCAAAAACCTTAACCTCATTAATTTCTCCTGAATCTACTAACCTTTTCAGTTGTTTTGACATAGGTAATTACAAACACTTCACTTTTTCTGGACTCTAAATTATTAACAAGATTTTCGATGTTTATGGCTACTTTTATAGCTGAAATATTCTTTTTCTTTTAAAGATTTATTTTTAGGTTTTTTTGTTTGTTTGTTTTGTTTTGTTTTACAGAGAGAGAGAGAAGAGGGGTGAGGCGCCCAGAGCCGTCTCCATAGTTGTACTTCATCAGTTTTCAACATGGTTTCATTATACACAGGTGGTTGGGGACCATGCATGGCAGGAACTGAACTGGAACCTCCAGCCTGGGAGGCATGCCCCCTCGAGCTGAGGGCCAAACTGGGGGCCTCCCACATGGGAAGCTTGCCCAGGTGAGAGCCGAACTGGGGTATTCCTACATGGGCAGCACACCCCAGTTCAGCATAAGGGTCCACACAGGTCAAGGCTGGGCCTCAATCCTTGGACCTCAGGGTTGCAAGGTGAGTGCTTAACCCACTAAGCCAGGGGTGTCAAACTCAATTAAAACATGGGCCACTTGGTGCAACAGGCAAGATTCATGCGGGCCACATCACATTTACAAACGTTGCTAGAACTGAGTCAGCGCATTTATACACGCCCACAGGCCCCCAGGAAAGGCACTGGGCCACCTGTATACTTGTCTTTACTATTTAAAGGGTTAATGAGGGAATTGTGTGTATGGTATTGCCTCTATCTCCCCTAAGCGCTATTTTTTTTCATAACAATTTTTCTATTTTCATTTTATTTCAGAGCATCGTGGGCCACAAAAAATGACCTCGGGCCACATGCGGCCTGTGGGCCACCAGTTTGATACCCATGCACTAAGCCATCCGAGCATCCCTGAGATATTATTTTTCATTTAAATAAATCTACGTTTGGAATGTAGACACTTGATCTCTTGCATATATCCATAAAATACTTATAAAATATCACATGACCAGTAAAATAATCTGAATGGCATACCACACTGAACACTCTAATGCAGAACTGCAGTGGCCAGACTGCAAAAAATTATAAACATACACCAAAAAGGAAAAAAAATAAAAGGAATGAGCACCAGGACTGTTATCATAAGCCAGTATATGCTAATGTCCCACTGAAGCGTTCCACTGTAATAAAAATATAGCTAACATCCTGTTGAACCAAAATATGAGTCTGAAAATTCTGAATCAAACTGAATGTAGGGCAGAAAGAATCTCTGTGGGTGGAACGACGGTAGAAATAACAGTAAGACTGATATTACTGCATTGCACACTCCTAACCTGATGGAAGCAAAGAGCCAGGTGAGCCCATTCAGTAGTTAGTTTGCATTGAGACTCTCCTGGTGCCCACATGCTGAGTGGGGCTTAGTGACTGCTCCCTGCCACTTCAGACAAGCAAAGGGATGGGGTCTGATTATCATTACCTCGAGCAGCCTGGCCTTGACTGGATAAAGTAAATGGAACTTCTTCTTTAATCACACAAGTAGTTTTACTGCATTTCATTACTGAGTGAAGTAAATAACCAGCTGATACATAAACGCTGCATTCAATATTAAAAAAAAAATTATAAATGGGACAAAATTGACATTTATAGTAAAACAACAGGACTGGGGATGGGGATATGAAAAAATGGTACTTTCCCATTTAAAAAGGTACTTATGGTCAGTCTACCCCTTTCATAATCTTCTATGCCTCTACATGTGTATCCTCTGGTTTTCTAGTTTTTAATATATAGACCTCCTCACTTCTATGTTTTCTAAAAAAGGTGAGTGTGGGGGTGGAGGATGAGGGATTGGGGGTAGGGAACTTACCTTTTTATCCTCTTCAGTGCATTGCATGTATTCCAGAAATATTTGTTGTAAAAATGGAATGAATGAAAGGAGACATAAAATAAAATGGAATATTTGTCTTTTATCATAAAAGCAGGTCAGTGACATAATTATTTTCTAACATTTTGCCCAGTTTAATACAGAACAAGTTCATATCCTATAGAAGAGTAAATGATAAACTTTGTAGATATTTTTTCTATTAGACAGAAATTATTTGCATCTCTATCAGATGAAAGTCTATACATTAACATGTAATTTCACTAAGTCTGAAAACGTTGATCAATATTTTTATCACTAATCAACTACTAAGTGAATTATTATGCTTAATAGTCATACAAACTATTTTATAGATCATTAAAAAGATTAATTCTCTAAATTTGGATTATAGCAAGAATTTTGGCAAGTAAAGTCAATTTAAAATATTCACTGAGTGTGTCTGTGTGCAAATAAACACGGGTGCTATCTGCTAAATATGACCTATTTTCTGCCTTCCAAAATTTGTAACTTATAAATTATTTTATTTTATGAGCATTTCCTGACTTTATAGTCTGATTTATTCTTTGTAACAGCTCTGCTTAGTAAGATTGGCAGGTATGCTTGAACCACTTTTATACTCATAAGTAATCCATAACTTAATTATGCAAGTTATTCAGACTCCTTCAGCTAATGAATCACAAGTACAGTTTGAATTCGAAGCAAAGTTTTCTGCTTGAAGTCCAATCTTCCTCTCTTTCCATCCAGAAATCTATTCTATAGTATCTCTTGAAGTAGTTTGTTGATCATGTTGATACTTTTCTATTTACAATTCTTTTGAAAAATTATACTTTATGCTAAGTGAGATAAGTCAGACTAAGAATGACAAGTACCACATGATTTCACGTATGTGTGGAATCTAAAAAACAAAATTAATGAACAAACAAAACATAAACAAAATCATAGATAGAGAGAACAAACTGATAGTTACTAGAAGGGAGGGTTGGGGGGGCTGGGTAAAAAAGGTGACGGGAGTAAGAAGTACAAATTAGTAGTTACAGGATTGTCAGAGAATGTAACATGTAGTACAGTCTTTTCCATGGATTCAATTTTTTTCTGAGAACACTTAGTTCCTTCTGTGTACTCTGCCAGCTTTCTTTGATCTCTTTGAGTATTTTTATAATTGCAGCCTTGAATTCTCTGTCAAGTAGCTCATATAATTCCATATCTTCAAGTTCCTTTCCTGGAGATTTTTGTCTTTCTTTCTGAGCTCCTTTGTTCAAATTGGTATTCATCGCTGTTGGAGCTTTTCGTTTCCTGGACATGAGGACTTTTCCCCTGTTGGCTGTGAAGTATTTTTCTTTTACTTCCTAGCTGGTGTTAGTGTTTTATAATATTTCTTCTTATTTATTTTGTTTTCTCACAGTGGGAGACTTCTCGGAGGTGGGATTCTCTTTGAAACAGTTGCCCTGGTCTCTGTATGTCTCCTCTTTGGGAAGGTGTGGTGGGTGAGGATAATGGTGGCTTCCCTCTGCTGGCTTCAGTGGGATGAGTGGGGGCAGGGTTTATTGGGAAGGGTGCATGTCTGATTGCATCACAGGGTAATGGTGGCTTCCTGGCATCAGCTCACTGAAGGCAGGTCATGGGTGAGGCCTGTGGGGCAAGCCCTGGGAGACAGCAAGGAGAAGCAGCCAGGCTCCGTGTCCAAGGCCATGCAGTGCTCCAGTTGGGGTGTCACCTCACTGAGGGCCACTCTGCACCTCAGCCGCTAGCATAGTCCCGGTATCAGTGCTCCAGCTACCTTAACACCTGCCTCCGGCTCCAGTTGCCAGCCTCATGCTCCGCGGGCCCCCAGCTCCAGCTGCCTGACTGCAGCACTGGTAGCTGGATCCTCACTCCTGTCACCCACACAGCTCTTTGGCTGTTGCTGGGGCCTCGCTCTGGCCTCCTGCCCCACACTCCGGCCTCTTGCCTCCTGCCCCGCACTCTGGCTGCCCTCCCCGTGCCCAGACTGCGTCCCCCATAATCCCACTGGGGCCTCTCACTACCATCAGCCACGCCCTCTTTTCCTGTCCACCCTGCACTCTGGCGTCTGCCCCTCGGCCTCTGTCGGTTCCTGGCCTCCCACCCACCCAGAGTCGTTCTGCTCCTGGACCCGCATCCCCACGCTTCCACCTCCATCAGTCTCTCCTCTGCTGGACTCGGGTCAGCCTCAGGGTTGGTCACTGGGTGGGTGTCTGGGTTGCACTCCACAGCGGGTCTCCACATGGCTCCCTTTCCTTCTCTCTCACTCGCCTTTGTTTCTCCAGCTTTAGGTATTTTCTTAGGTCTCTCAGCTGAGGATGTGCATTGCTTAGGGATTCTCTGGTTGGATTTTAGTTGTTCAAATTGTGGTCTTTCTGGGAGAGGTTTCAAGGGCTCCTCTCACACCGCCATCTTGATAAATTCTTTTGGTTATTTTCCATATACCTCTTGCCAGCAAATGGCAACCATTAGTCTGCTTTCTGTCTCTATAAATTTGCTTAGCCTGGATGTTTCCTATAAATTAATCATACAGTATGTGGCCTTTTGTGTCAGGCTTATTTTGCTTGGCATAATATTTTGAGACTTAAAAACTTATTTTGATTAGTACTACTTTCTAAATTCCTCTGGATAACATCCCAAAATTATTAGATTCCTTTTGGGAAGATAAGATAATAATAATAGTAGTAATAATAATAATAATAGAATGTTAATGGTTAAAATATTTTTATAGGGCAAGTAGAGCTTTTTTTCCCTGCATGGGTGTCAAATATTTCAGGGTAAGTGGGAAACATAGCTGTTTCTGTGTCATTGTAGCCCCAGAGTGGCATAAATGATAGGCTCCAATGTGCCTGCCTTGTTAGTGGGAAGGCAGAAAAGAACAGTTTGGGGCTGAATTGTTCCTTACCCATAGTTATGGTTTACGAGGCTGGAGAGCAAGCACTGTAGTTGAAGAACTAGAATGTTGAGGACCAGCCTGAAGAACTGTGTCCAGATTTTTCCAAGTAATTGGGCCTTAGTCAGGTGTTAAGTATTGAGTTGAGAGGCAAAGAGGGTCAACAGATAATGAGTCAGCCCTGGAGGAGAGAGAAAATTCTAGGAATAGCAGCCCAAAGCCTTTGTCCAGGGGGAAGAGCCTTTTAAGAATGTCATCAACAACCAGACAAGCTAGTCATAGATCCTTCCTTTAACATGCACTGATTGAGTGCCTGGCTACTAGGGACACAAAAATGAACAAAATGAGATAGATTCCCAAGGATCTCTGTGCCATGAGAAGCAAGTGAGTAAACCCTTATAAAGGGCTTAGACCAGTGTCTGTCTAATAATACTCAATAGATGGTAGCTGTTATTATTATTATTGTTACCATAGTGCCTTGCTTGATTGATGTTTTACAATTATGAATTATAATAGTAGAAGTGGTAATATTAAGATGATAGCTAACTAGATGATAGATGATAGATAGATAGATAGATAGATAGATGATAGATAGATAGATAGACAGATAGATATAGGCATATAGATATAGATAGATACCGTCCTTTGGGGATTCTTCCAGTTGCTGTATAGATCAATTCCAATTATGCATTCCCAAAATAGGGAAATAAATATAGCTGTCAATGAGTTTAGGGATATCGGGAGACAGACCTGAACCGCTCTGATCACCTGACATACATAATTCCTCTCTGAATTATGGGCAACAGACGCATTTGGAATCTCCAGAAAGTAGTGTCAATTCAAAGCCATAGACTAGTAATCCCTCCAAATTCTGATTATTTTCCCTTTTCTAGTCACCCCCAGTCATCATTTAAATGGCCTCAGTTTCCTTAAAAGAAGGCTGGGAGCTATAAATTTCTAGTGGCGTGGCAAGTTCCTTCTTCAATAGGCCCAGCATCTCCCTCATTCAAGTGACTCTGGGTGTGTGAAATGTTATGTCTAGAAATGGACTGAGGGACCATTACTCTTTCATTAGGATGATTCAAGTCAGACTTCTCTTCATGAAACCCAAAGCTTTTTGGCTTATACAAATCAAATTGAACTTTTGAAGGCTAGTCATCTATATCAGTTCTGGGGACACCATGATCAACTAGCCTGTACCAAAGATCTCAGTGAGTCAGACTGCTGATTACTGATCCACTCTGCTGCCCATTACTGTAGTCACACCTGTCATGTCTTTGAGAATCAAGTGCAGCCACCTGGCCTCTCCTAGCCAGGGATTCCATCATTTCCCTCTCACAGAAGCCCACCAACAAGGAAAGGACCAGAAACTGTAGCTAAACAGATTGTAACACATAGATGAAGTACTGTAGAATTGTGTACTTGAAACCTATGTAATTTTTACTAATCAATGTCACCCTAATAAATTTAACAATAATTTTTTTTCTAACTTCAAATGATGTTTGAAGGCTCAGATATAGATGTCTTGATATTAATATAATATAAATATGCACTTAATATTTCCAATCTAGTCTTTAAAAGGAAAGAAAGCCATCCTTTAAATCAAAGAGAAAAACTTAAAGCCCAATAGAAAAATGGGCAAAAGGTACAATTTCCTAAAAAGGTAATATAATATATATAGCTAATGAATGCATGAAAAAAAAATTCAACTATACTAATAGCTAAGACAACAAAGAGATACTATTTTTCATCTGTGGAGGATGTGGAAATCCTTAAAATCTTTTGTTTTAGAAGGGGAGTATAAATTGGTACACAATTTCTGCAGGACAAAATAGCGATATACCTTTCAAAATATATTTACCTTTGATCCACATTTCTACTTCAAAAATTTATACTAAGGAAATATAAATTAAATATATGAAGGTATCACAGAGCTGTTTTTATGACAGAAAACTTGGAATCAACCTAAATTTAACCACTCTTCACCTAATGACCTACCTGTTTAATGATTTCTGGGACTTACCATCAGTTCTCAAGCTCAGGGTATCCTCTTTCTTAGTCTTTGCCTTGTTCCCTCAGTTATTCACTACATGAAGGGTTCACAATAATGCAAGACTACATGTTTTGTTTATAAGGATGGTGTCACATGATATCTCTTGAAAAATCTATACCCTATGGCACCATGACACACCACAAGACATCTGCCTTTAAGCTTCTTGCTTATTGACCAATTCGCTTTAATGACCTAGTTGTAAGAATAAAACTCAGTCATTAAGTGAAGAGCTCCTATAGTCAACAATAGAAACTTGTTTCAAATAAACTATGATGTGTACATGAAATATTATGCAGATATTCAGTCAATAAAAATTTTTTGAGCACCTACTTGGTAAAAATATTATTGTAAAATCTAGGGATACAGATTTTCTCTTTATGGAGCTTTCATTCTAGGGGTTGAGCATACACAGATAAATAAATTTTTACAGTTGGTTTATATAAATGATATGATTAAGATTAAAAGGGTGTTGTGTAAAAGAGAGTGACTAAGGGTGGGGCTACTTTAGATTACAAAAGCCTGACTGAGGACGTAACATTTAAGTAAAAATGTAAGTCACAAGAAGGACATTAAAAATCATTTTTATGTAGGCCTGTATTTGTTGACCTGCGAAGATATTAGAAACCTGGTTGGGGGTGGGTGTAGGGAGGGGGTTGTACAGAAAGAAGTCTGAAAAAACAGATATTGATTAGAATGTTTTCCCAGTTGCTAGTAACTGAAAACTAATTCAAATCTGATTTAATAATAAATTAAGTTATTGATTCTATAAATGAAAAAGCAGGATTTCCAGGGACTCAATAATATCCCAAAGGTCCTAGTTTCTTTCTCTCTTTCTTCTGCATTCTATGGAGTAGCTTTGTCACTCATGATTCCCAGATGGCTGCCAACAGTCCCTAGATCTGCATGCTTCCTCGCTCAGATCTAGTAAGAAGTAGAAAGCCTCTTTCTTTCAATGTCCCAGATGACGTGAACTTTAGTCTGATTGGACTGACTTAGGTCACATGACCATTCTTAAATCAAATTCCTTGGGTAGGGGAATGGACTGTAATGGTTAGCATAAGCTATTGAGTACCCAGCAATAGAGCTGGGCGTGAGGTAATACCTAACCACTGCAATGAAAACTAGGGGTACAAAATATGTCCTAAAGATAGCTTGGGGGAACTTTTCATAGAAGAAGAGGGGAAAGTTCTGTGTACCAAATACCAGTTGTTGCACACAGAAGACACCAAAAAGTAAATAGTGTGTATATCTCTGCGCTTTGAATGATGGAACTACTGGTAATTTTTACTTTCTTTTTTTATACTGTTGTGCCCCCAGATTGTGATCCCAACGGCAACCAAGACACCAACTCCGATGCAAGTACAAAGAGAAGTTTTATTGATACAAGCTCAAGCCAGGTCGGTCAGTCTCCCAGTACAACTAGGAGAGGACAGCCCGGCTCGGGCCCAGCAGGGGAATTTAAAGGAGAAAACCGCAAGCGTGTGGGGTGATTGGATATGGATAATCGTATCAGGGAGTGGAGCAAGGAGCAGAAGTAGAGTGGGGGAGTTTCGTTCCTCTCTGATAAGAGGGGAGAGGCTTGAGTTCTCTCTCCTGGGGCCTTTTGAGCCTTGCCTTCTCTAAGATGACAGCCAATTTCACCAAATGGAGTCCCAATTTACAAAATGGAATCTCTTAGGTTTCACATTCCCCCCTTCTCTAGTGCATAGGAAGCTCAATCCTGAGCTTCAGCAGTGGCAAGGTGTTGATATCTAGGGTGTAGAACCATCAGCTGTATAGCTCCTAATCTCTCACATATGAGTTTAAGATTACCTCCCTAGCCTGGTCCTGTACGCCCCCTCTGTCACTTAGGCAGACATTTTTCCCTGGGGTTCCTGGACATCGGCTGGTGCCTGAATTTCCTAGTTTAGCAGTGGCCGTCCAATATAGTTGACTGCTGTATGGACACATCCTAGCATTAGTATAACATGAATTATGTACAAATGTTTGCCAAGTGAAGGAGCGAACACCCGGTTTTCCTTTCAGCCTGCCCAATACCGATTTGCTCTGCTTGTAGCAATCAGCTGGGCAAGAGGGGTTGGAGGAAACAGGGGTTACAGAGAAGCAAAGGAGAAACATTTATATCAGTCTCACAGTTTTTGAAGGCAAATTCTCAAAGTGTTTGTAGGGTCCTGGGGGGCTTTCCAATGTGGAAGGTGGTCCTGAAGTGCCGCAAGGCTGGCAGGCCGGACGTGAGTGTGGTGGACCCAAGCCGCTATTCTGTCGACCTTGATGGCGGTTGGCATGGTGAGGATGATGAGAAATGGTCCCTTCCAGCGGGGTTCTAAGCTTTTCGTGCAGTGTCTTTTCACCAGGACCCAGTCTCCAGGATGGTATCGGTGGGGCTTGGGCGTCATCGGGGATCTGTATAATGCCTTGAGCCGATTCCAGGTCTCTTGGTGAACAGTTTGTAGGGTTTGAAGGGAACAAATAAGCAGGTTATCATCTATTTCCATGTCAGTTATAAGCTTAGGTTGCAAGGAAGGAATTATAGGGGGAGGTCTCCCAAACATTATTTCAAAAGGAGTTAGTCCCAGTTTATAAGGGGTGTTCCATACTTGGAACAGCATGAAGGGGAGGAGAGATACCCAGTCCCCGCCAGTCTCTTTGGCTAATTTTGTTAAGGTCTCCTTTAGGGTCCTATTCATTCTTTCTACTTGTCCTGAACTCTGGGGTCTATATGCACAATGTAATTTCCAATTTGCCCCAAGAACAGAAGCCAGCCCCTGTGTTACCTTAGAGATGAATGCCGGGCTGTTGTCAGATCCGAGCATAGTAGGAAAGCCATACCTGGGAAGAATTTCTTCCAGCAGCTTTCTGGTCACAATGGCCACTGTCTCATTCCGTGAAGTGTAGGTTTCTACCCATCCTGAAAAGGTATCTATAAAAGCTAGTAAATACCTGTACCCGAAAGTCCCCTTTGGCAATTCTGTGAAGTCCAGGTCCCAATAGGCGCCGGGTCTGTCTCCCCGTTGCCATGTCCCTCCTGTAGAGCGTTATCTTTGGAGGCTCCGGGTAGCTGGAGAATCCATGATAAGTCCTCGAAGAGCCCCACCAGGGACGCCTCGCTCGCCTCCTGCAGCGCCATCATGGCCGAGCTCTGGAAGTGCAGGTCGGTCTTGAAGTCCTGCGCGATCTCACGCACCCGCCGCTGGAACGGCAGCTTGCGGATCAACAACTCGGTGGACTTCTGGTAGCGCCGATCCTGCGCAGCGCCATGGCACCCGGCCCGTAACGGTGCGGCTTCTTCATGCCGCCCGTGGTGGGAGCGCTCTTGTGGGCCGCCTTGGTGGCCAGCTGCTTCCGCAGGGCCTTGCCACCGGTCGACTTGCGGGCAAGTCCGCTTATTACGGGCCAGGATGTTTTATTGGATAGTGGGCCCCCTGCTCCCAGCAATATGGAGTGTCGAGCTCCTGTATCCACCAGGAACTGGGTGGGTCTTTCCTCCATTTCCAAAGTCACCCTAGGTTTGGGGAGGGGGTTCGAACCCTGACCCCCCACTAATCATCCTCTTCTACCAGGATTTTAGCCTGGGGTTTTCTCATAGGGCAATTTCCAGCCCAGTGTCCCTCTTCTCTGCAATAAGCGCATTGGTTCTTTCCAAGGGGGGACTTACCCCGTCCATGGTCGCATTTCCCTCTGGTACCGGGCATATGTTCCAGTTGTCTTTGACGTTCTCCCAGTTCAGCGGTGGCTGCCAACATGATTCGGGCCAAATCTCAGTTCTGTCTTTTTTCCTGCCTTAATCTGCCTGTCTTCTGCAGAGTCTCTATTATGAAATACCTTCTCAGCTATCTCAACTAAATCTCTTAATCTTTTCTCGCCTAATCTCTCTGTCTTTTGTAATTTCTTTTTAATGTCAGGGGCCAACTGATTGATATATGCCAGAGCAATTGTTCCTAGATGCTCCGGTTTATCCGGATCAACATGTGTATATTGCTGGAAAGCATCCATGAGCCTCTCTAAGAAAGCTGCTGGGCTTTCTTCAGTTCCCTGTCTCAAATCATAGACCTTAGCCAAATTGGTTGGCCGTCTAGCGGCCGCTTTGAGACCTGCCAATAGAGCCTGGTAGTAGACCTGAAGCCTCTCCTTACCTTCCGGTGTACTGAAGTCCCATTCTGGGCGGATCACAGGGAAGGCAGCATCAATCAGGGCTGCTATCGCAGTGGGATCCCCAGTGGGTCCGGGCACATTCTTCTTGATCGCCAGGATATCCGCCGGCTTTGCGGGTTCCTGGGTTGGAAGGAAGGGTTTTAACCAAGGAGGGGGTTCTTGACCAGGTCCTTCCAGACATGGATGTATGGAACCTGGTATGGGTAGCCTCCTCGAGGCCGGTAAATGACATCTCCGATAGCCATGATGAGAGAACGGTCGAAGGTTCCCTCTGGTGGCCAGCCTACACCAAATGATGGCCATTCTGAGGAACAAAAGGTTGTTAGTTTTCCTTTTCGGACCTTAACCAAGAGGTCGTGGGCCCACTTCCGGACATCAGAGAAATGTCAGCGAATGAGGTCTAGGGGAGAGGAAGTTGTCTGTCCCATGTCGTTTCATCAGTCAGAAAAGAGTTTAAGCGTCTGTAGAGATGACAGTAATAGAATTTAAGAGACACACAGATGAATGGACAACATAATACAACAGACCTGTATCTCAGATGAGGGGATCCCTAAGGATTTCCCTCCAGAGGGAGGACATGGAATGTCTTCTGGTCCTCCAGATGAACGGACAACATAAATATTAAGAGATTTAGTTGAGATAGCTGAGAAGGTATTTCATAATAGAGACTCAGCAGAAGACAGGCAGATTAAGGCAGGAATGTCTTCTGGTCCCCTGCAGCCGGGAGTCGTCGGGTGCGTCCACCCTGCCCATTATTGACCGCCCAAACAGATACAGGTTTTCAGAGACTCACCGGTGCTGTAAACCTCTCCGGGTGGTGGTCTTGGGGGCTGTGGGGATCCCGGACAAGCCCCCAAATGTTGTGCCCCCAGATCATGATCCCAACGGCAACCAAGACACCAACTCCGATGCAAGTACAAAGAGAGGTTTTATTGATACAAGCTCAAGCCAGGTCAGTCAGTCTCCCAGTACAACTAGGAGAGGATGGCCCCGAGCCGGGGCAGGCAGGGGAATTTAAAGGAGAAAACCGAAAGCATGTGGAGTGATTGGATATGGATAATCGTATCAGGGAGTGGAGTAAGGAGCAGAAGTAGGGTGGGGGAGTTTCGTTCCTCTCTGATAAGAGGGGAGAGGCTTGAGTTCTCTCTCCTGGGGCCTTTTGAGCCTCACCTTCTCTGAGATGACAGCCAATTTCACCAAATGGAGTCCCAATTTACAAAACGGAGTCTCTTAGGTTTCACAATACTTTATATCTGATTTCTTTTTACAAGAATATACTAATTGTACAGCCACAATAACAAAGCTATTTCTATTTTTTTAATATGTTGAATGGATAAAAGACAAATGGATAAAGACATAATGCTTTTGGCCTGTAATAGATCTGTAGTTTTAATTTGCTTCTCTTCCTCTAACTAATTGGTCTTGCAACAAAACCTGCTATTCTTCCCTTTTTTCTAAGTTAAAAGCAAGGCCCTTTTACAGATTAGGTTTGGAATCCTCAGTATGCACAGAATCTCCTTCTTCCCTGACCAGTTTCTCCTAACAATTTAGCAGTGCCTGCTGGCTTACTCTTCCCACTTCAAATGTGCTACTCTGGCACACTGTAATTATGCAGCCAGTTGAGAGTTCTCTTCAGTGACAACTGAGATACCTCAAACTAAGAACAGGACTCTGATTGATGAAGGATGACAGCAATGGGGCCACAAGAAACTCTGTTCTTTGCCATGTCTTTTTTTGAGACCTAAAACTCAGTTTTGTTCTCTGTCCCTAGGTTTTCCATTGGTCTGTGGTTTTGCTATTGCGTATGTTTCTGTGAAATCTTGTCAACTACATAATCACACAAATGATATGTGCTGGAGAAGCTTATCAAGGGGCCCAGAGAATGTTTCTTCTCAGCCAGGCTTCCAGCTGGGAGCCCTGGCTTGAAGTTGGCCAGATAGTTCTCTATTAAACATTTGGGGACTTTTTTTTTCAGAGGCTTTTGATTTGAAGTCAATTGGACTTTTGCTTTTTTTTTTAATATAAATTTCTGTATTCTCCAAGATGTTCTGAGAGAAACCAATGAAACTGCTCTTTTTGTACTGTAGATGCTGTTGTAAATTGCCAACAAGGTTTTGAAGTTAGAAGGTGGGGCTCCATCTCTGTTTACTTCATTCAATAGCCTTGGGCAGGTTGTTTTTTAAGTCTCACTTTGTAATTTGCAAAATGGGGCATTATTAAAACCCACCTCACAGTGTTGTAGTGGTGCTTAAATGAGTGTATGGAAATACATAGCACTATCAGTGCCCAACAAATGCTAGCTAATATTATCCTACATGGAGAAGTCACATGGAATTACATTCCACTATTTAGAGTAGCAACCTCAAAAATGCTCCCCCATATTGGTCTCCGCCTTCCAGGTCTAGTTCTCCCTTCTCTCTCCTTGTGGCTCCCAGGATCACCTCTCACATAGACCATCTACATCTCAGTTCATATCTTGAGCTCCACTTGGGGGAAATTAGAGTGTGATAGCTACAAATGAGTAAAAGCAGTAGAGTATTCTGATGTGGTTTCTAGTTATGTTTTATAAGATTAAGAATTATTTGATCATATCAGAAATTATAATGACAACAATACTGATAACAATTATGTACATTTGGGATTATTTGCAGGGGGGTGGATTGCTGATGGTAACACTGCTATTGGATATTCAGCTAATTAAATTCCACAAATTCTGATTTTAGCAAGCTAAACAGTAGGAGTGAATTTATTTAAACTGGAAAGAAGCCTTGAAGGAAGCTGAAACACTGGAGATGATAAGGCTCAGGGGAATGTACTGATTCAAAGTTCTAGCAGATATAATGTAAGGGTTAGAAATGGTTAGTGTTGGGCAAATTACATTTCATACATTCTACAGTCAATTCCCAATTATTCTTATGCTCTTATATTCTCTTTCCATTTTCCATTTCTTTACTTCCCACATGGCTAAGCTGGCTGTAGCAGCAGAACCATTCTTGTGGTTATCCCTCCAATCTCAGTGTGTTGTTGCTATGACACAGTGAGGATGGGTAGAAGTCTGCAGATGCCAAGCTAATGAAGTAACCTTGGGAGATTTCACATTTCATGCTTGATTTTCTGTCTAATAAATTACCCTAAAATTGAGAGGTGGACTAGCCATTTCTAATGCCCATGGATTCCATGGGTCAGGAATTTAGAGTGCAGTAAAAACAGCTTGTCTGTGTTTCACGATGTCTAGGGCCTCAGCTTGAGGTCTTGAAAGCTGGGGGCTGGAATCATGTGAAGGCTCATTCACCCCTGTGTCTAGCAGTTGATGCTGGCTGTTGGTTGGAGTTCCAATTGTTCACCACTTCAGTTTTCCCATGTGGTTTCTCTGTGAGAATTGATTTGGACTTTCTCACAGCATGGCAGCTGAGTCCTAAAGGCAAGTGCTCCAAGAGAGTGGCCAGGAGGAAATGATATCTCCTCGATGACCTAGCCTCACAAGTCAGGCATCATAATTTTCACCACATTTGATTCACTGAAGCAGTCTTAAGTTCCTCTCAGGTTCAAGGGGAGACTAAATAGATCTGCCTCTTGATAGAGAGAGGCAAGGTTCTAGAAGAATATGGGACTGGACATTTTTCTGTGATTGTTTTGGGAAATATGGTCTGCCACATTTATGCATAGATCACTAATGGAGTATATCAAGGTGCTTTGAAGGCTCTGGATAGTTATAATTTGAAATAGAAAAAAAGATGATGGTATTGGGAAGGAGCAGTGACTATCTCCACTGCGATAAAGAATAGTGTTTGGTCTAGTTCCCCTGCAAGATCCTGAGGGAAAAATCAAGAAAAAGGAGAGTCAAAGGAAGGATACTTGGTAAAAACAAACAAACAAACAAACAAACAAACAAACAAACAAACAAACAATAAAAGTCGCCTGGTCTGTTGAAACATAATGTCCCATGACAGAGACCTTAAGTTTAAACAGTTGGATCTGACAAACTTCATAGATCAAGTCTGCCTTGTTCTGTGTTCAAAGAGCTTTGTATATATAACTCCAGCAACACATGCGCATGAGGGGCCATGATGTGTTGGTGAAGATCAGAGTATAAAGACTTATAAAGACTGTTCCTAGCTTGACTGGTAGGGATACAATCTGAGTATCCCAAGTGAGGGTTTGTGCTGTCAACATATTGACAATTTCAATGGCTGCACACCTCAGGGATGCTTTATGAACAGGACGCTGAGACTCATGTGTGCCTTTCCTCAGGAAGGGGGTTTGAAAGGTGGAGATGACTCCATTGGAAATCCAGTCCCTACTGAGAGGGACCATGAGTGAATTTATTGAGTGATTGTTAGGCACCAGATGTTGAATATGGGTAAGATTGTTTCTTATTGACACCACAGCCTGGACAGGGCTCTCGAATGAGGAGGAAATGCTAACCAAAGGAAGGAAGAACTAGAAATCTTCAGGATTGGGGAGAGGTGACCCAAGGAAGAGTGGAGAGGGCAGACTAAGACTGAGACTTTTGCTCTCTTCCTTTTACTGAGACTTCTGGACTACCCGTTAGTGAAGGGTTCACACAAAGTACCTTCCTGGGTTTCCAAGACTAACTCACAGGTAACTTTCTGCTGATGCAATTTAGGGCCTGAAGTAGACAAGAGTGGATAGCGGGGAGGGGTGCCTCTCTCCTAGACACTCAGATTCCATAGACTCTTTTTAACAACATATCCTCCTCCTCCTCCCACCGAAGCCATAGGAGTGGAGATAGAAAATCACAGTTGAGGAATAGAGTCTCAAATTGCTCATGGCTGTTTTTGGTCAGGTCTCTCACCTCAATCTTTGGATCAAGTGACTTCTTGCTCACACCCGCTCTTTCATGCCTAGACTCAAATGGAAAATATTTCCTACATACCATGCACACACCAGCAGGCAATGATGGGATCACAGACTCTGGGGATTTGGAAGAAAATATAAGACAGACATAGGGAAGCTCCAGGCTTAGAATATTCCGGGGAGTTGGGCTCAGACCATCCATGCTATGCCTGTGGAAATTTCCTTTATACAACACGTGTCAAGTTAAAAAAATCTTTTCAGTGCTTTAAGTCAGCTGAAGAGCAACTTACCCAGGGTCTTCAACTACTCTGTGTCTTGCTCTTTCTGTGACCTCTCTGCTCTGCTTTCTTCACCTAAAGGATCTATAGATGCCCCCAGATTCCCACTTCTTTCAATATAATTAGTCCTCCTGAGAAGTTCAACCTCTACCACTAGCACTGTACTTTTTTTGTTTTAGGTATCTTAAATACTGCCTCCTTCAGGAAGGTATCCAAGGCTGGGTTAGGTGGCCCTACCATGGACTCCTGGAGCAGCTTTGCTTCCCCTCTAACAAATCATTTATCACATTGTTAAAAATGTTGAAAAAAGATGGCGGCATGAGAGGAGCACTCCGACAACTGCCTGGGAAGGGCCTTGTGAACACAGGGGAATCCACAGGGAAATCTTGAGAAGCAACTTAAACTAAGAGAACCACACAATGCAGAACAACACCCAAAGGTTAGAGAAAAAAGGGGAGAGCAAAAGAGGGAAGGGGAAGCAGCGGTTCGAGGACAGAGACTCGGAGCGCGGCCCGGGGCTGGCAAAAACACAGGGGGATTGGGGGACTACGGTCAAAGTGAAGCTGGATTGAGGGTGAGCTGGAAGCTGAGACCTAAGGAGCGTGGAAGCCCCACAAGACTGTGGACAATTTAACATCGGAACTGTAGGGATAGCACGCAGTGCCCTAATCAGATCACAGAGCCTAAAGTGGAACAGGGACTGAGGAGCAGGGCGGCGGCACTTCCCGGCAGGCGGGGTGAGAGCAGGGCACCAGCCCACAGCAGCTCAGCACCCCTGATTTACGGAGGAGATTGACTGTGAAGGAGCGCCTTCTGAGGACAGGGCTCTTGGAGTGAGGGCTGGGGCTTGAGTGGGCATAGCTGCATTAGATATGCTTAGAGTGAATCCGGCGGTCTCAACAGAGCCGGGAGCATAGAGCGGCTGCCTCCCGAGCTATGGCCTGTGCGCACAGGGCTTTCGGCGCCCCGCCCACCAGGCCACTGTGGTGCTGCTGCCTGGGCGCGAGACCGGCTTTCGGCGCCCAGCCCACTGGGCTGCTGCGGCATTGCTGCCTGCTCCCGAGAGCCCAACTGGGCTTTCGGCGCCCCACCCACCAGGCCCCTGAAGAGCTGCAGCCCACAGACACGCACAAATGGGCTGCTGACCAGGATGCCGCAGTGTCATTGACAGCGCGTGGAGCTGCACAGCCTACCAGGGCCTCTGCAAAGCCCCAGCCCATCCAAACACTGCCCTGTGGGCGTGGCTTGTAGATACAATTGAAGGAGGGGCAGCCAGACAAAGGAGAGAAAGACCAGAGCTCCTGCGCCCCGCCTGCACTGAACCACCAGCCCACCTGCTGAAAGAGGAATCTGCTATTGTGTCTCAGGCCCGCCCTAGCTCCTACTCATGTGCCCCCACCCCTGTCTTAGCTGTTAGATAGATACCCTGCTATCTAACAGCTAAGACAGCAACCTGAAGTGCCCTAGGACACAGAAGCTGTCTAATTCCCCCAACCCTCTCCCAAAATCTCCTCCTCCCACAACTGAGCCCCAAAGAAAAAATAAAGAGAAGCCCACCTGATATTCAACCCCCCAGAGGGAAAACATACTCATGCCTAGAGCAAAAAGAACCACATAAAACTCAATGCACACCTCAGAATCCAAAGTAAGATCGGGGGCACTCTTTAGTACAGGAGCTTGCACACTTGGAATAAAACCTAAGTAAAACAGAATTCAGGGCTGCAATACTCAAGACACTCAGAGAGCTCACTCAGTGCCGGCAAAGTACCCAGATACAGTTAAATGACCGCAACAAGAAATTTTCAGAGCAAAATGAGTACTTTACCAATAAAATTGAGAAGCTGGAGCAGAACCAAAAGGAACTCCTTAAAATGAAAGGCATCATGAAAGAGCTGAAAAGAGAACTGACCAGCATAGGAAACAGAGCTGACCAGCTAGAGGAAAGGATGAGTGAAGTCGAAGATAGAAACAAGGAAATGTCACAGAGGGAAGAAGAAAGGTAAATGAGAATCAAGAGAAATAAAAGAGCCCTACAAAACTTTATGACTCCATCAGAAAGAACAATATTAGAATAATAGGGGTACCAAAAGGAAGCGAGATGAAATCTTCTCAGCGTCTACTAAAACAAATAGTGGATGAAAATTTCCCTAACCTGTGGAAGGAAATACAGCCCCAAATCCAAGAGGAAATCAGAAGCCCTAACTACCCAGACCCTAGCAGATCTTCTCCAAGGCACATTGTTCTGAAGATGACAAAAACCAAAGACAAAGAAAGAATCATCAAGGCAGCCAGAGAAAAACAAAATATAACTTTCAAAGGAAAAACTATCAGGCTGTCACCGGACTTCTCAGAAGAAACTCTGCAAGCCAGGAGGGAGTGGATCCCAATCTTCAAAATATTAAAAGAGAGAAATTTCCAGCCAAGAATTAACAATCCAGCAAAATTAACCTTTAGATATGAAGGAGGAATTAAGGCCTTTACAGATACACAGAAGCTGAGGGAATTCTCTAGCTCAAAACCAGCACTCCAAGAAATACTGAAGGAGGCTATTAGGCCTGAATCAAGAAATAAAAAAAAATGGAGAAAAGTTGGGACAACAAAAAAATAAAAAGGAAAGAAGAAATGGATACAGGATATCCTCATATATCAATCATCACCCTGAATGTAAATGGACTGAATTCACCAATAAAGAGTCACAGGGTAGCAGACTGGATTAAAAAACAAAAGCCAACCATATGCTGCCTACAAGAGACACACCTCAGCCACAGGGACAAACATAGACTCAGGGTAAAAGGATGGAAAACAATACTCCAGGCAAATGGCAGTCAGAGAAAAGCAGGAGTGGCCATACTATTTCTGATGAAAAAGACATCAGGATAAAAAAAATAATAAGACATAAAGATGGACATTACATCTCGATAAAAGGGACAATACAACAAGAAAACATCACACTCATCAATATATATGCTCTGAATCAGGAAGCACCAAAATTTATAAAGCAACTACTAACAGATCTAAAAGAGGAATTCAACAAAAATACAATTATAGTAGGGGATCTACACACCCCCTGACAACATTGGACAGATCATCCAAGCAGAAACTCAATAAGGACATTGCAGCTTTAAATAATACATTACAGGAAATTGACACAATCGACATTTACAGGTCATTCCATCCTACAACAAAGGACTATACATTTTACTCTAGCTAACATGGAACATTTTCAAGGATAGACCATATCCTGGGACTTAAATCCAACCTCACCAAATCTAAGGGCATCTAAATCATACCAAGTGTATTCTCAGACCACAAAGCGTTGAAACTTGAGATTAATTACAAGTGATCAAGTGCAGAGAGAACCACATATATGTGGAGATTGAACAACATGCTATTAAAAAGTGACTGGGTCAAAGAGGAAATAAAACAAGAGATTAAAAAATTTGTAGAAACGAATGACAATGAAAACATGACGTTCCAAAATTTCTGGGACACAGCGAAAGCAGTATTAAGAGGGAAATTCATATCATTACAGGCCTATCTCAAGAAATAAGAAAAATTACAAGTAAACACCCTCACATCTCATCTCATAGAGCTAGAAAAAGAAGAGCAGAGGTTCCCCAAAGCCAGCAGAAAAAAGAATTAATAAAAATCAAAGCAGAATTTAATGAAATTCAGAATAGAAAAACAATAGATAAAATTAATGCCACAAAGAGCTGGTTCTTTGAAAAAATCAATAAAATCGACAAACCACTGGTTAGGATCACCAAAGGACAAAGAGAAAAATCTCATATTTCCAGAATACGGGATGATAGGGGAGAGATTACAACTGATGCTGCAGAAATACAAACAATCATAAGAGATTATTATGAAAAACTCTATGCCAACAAATTTGACAACCTAGAGGAAATGGACACATTTCTAGAAACATATAGTTTACCTAAACTGAACCAAGACGATTTGGATAACCTAAATAGACCAATCAACAGTACAGAACTTGAAACAATTATCCAAAAATTGCCCAAAGGCAAAAGGCCTGGACCAGATGTCTTTACCAATGAATTCTACCAGTCATTCAAAGAAGAACTAACACCCATCCTCTTCAAACTACTCCAGAAAATTCAAGAGGAGGCAGTACTACCCAACTCTTTCTATGAAGCTAATATCACCCTAATACCAAAACCAGGGAAAGACAACACCAAAAAGGAAAACTATAGGCCAATCTCACTGAGGAACACTGATGCAAAAATCTTAAATAAAATTTTAGCTAACAAAATACAACAATGCATTAAAAAGATGATTCACCATGACCAAGTGGGATTCATCCCAGGGGCACAAGTATGGTTCAACATATGCAAATCAATCAATGTAATCCAGCACATAAACCAAACCAAGCATAAAAACCACATGATTATCTGAATTGATGCAGAAAAAGCATTCGACAAGATACAACGGCCATTTATGATCAAAACACTGAATAAAATGGGAATTGAAGGAAAGTACCTCAACATAATAAAGGCCATATATGACAAACCGTCAGCAAATATTATACTGAGTGGGGAAAAGTTGAAGCCTATTTTCCTAAAATCAGGAACAAGACAGGGATGCCCCCTGTCACCACTGCTGATAACATAGTTCTAGAAGTTCTAGCCAGAGCAATCAGACAAGAGAAAGGAATAAAAGGTACTAGAATTGGGAGAGAAGAAGTTAAACTGTCACTTTTTGCAGATGACATGATCCTGTATATAGAAAACTCTAAGGACTCTGTCAGAAATCTATTATAAATAATAGACAAATACAGTAGAGTCACAGGCTACAAAATCAATGTCCCAAAATCAACTGCATTTTTGTATGCCAACAATGAAACTTCAGAAAGAGAGATGAGAAGATCCATTCCCTTTGCCATTGCAAACAAAATAATGAAATACCTAGGAATAAATCTAACAAAGAATGTGAAGGACTTATACACTGAAAACTATAAGACACTCTTAAAAGATATTATAGAGGACACAAATAAATGGAAAGACATTCCATGTTCATGGAATGGAAGAATTAACATAGTTAAAATGGCCATACTCCCCAAAGCAATATACAGATTCAATGCCATTCCCATCAAAATCCGACAGTCATTCTTTCAAGAAATAGATAAAAAAATCATCAAATTTGTATGGAACCGAAAAAGACCACGAATCGCCAAAGCTATCCTAAGAAAAAAGGATAAAGCTGGGGGCATCTCACTGCCTGACGTTTATCTGTACTACAAAGCCTCAGTAATCAAAACAACTTGGTACTGGCAGAATAACAGACCCATGGACCAATGAAACAGAATTAAAAACCCAGAAATAAACCCACAAATTTATGGACAGATTATTTTTTATAAAGGATCAAAATATATACAGTGGGGAAAAGAAAGCCTCTTCAGTAAATGGTGCTGGGGAAATTGGAAAACCACATGCAAAAGGCTGAATGTGAACTGCGATCTCTCACCATATACCAAAATTAACTCAAAATGGATTAAAGACCTCCAAATAAGAAAGGAAACAATAAATTGCATAGAAGAAAACATTGGCACTAAACTTATGGACCTGGGATTCAGGGAGGGCTTTATGAATCTGACCTCATTGGCAAGGGAAGTAAAAGCACAAATAAACAAATGGGACCTTATCAAGCTAAAAAGCTTCTGTGCTGCAAAGGAAACCATCAACAAAGCAAAGAGGCAACCAACCAACTGGGAGAAAATATTTGCAAACAATGCCTCTGATAAGGGGTTAATATCAAAAATATACAAAGAACTTGTAGAACTCAACAGGAAAAAAACAATCAATCCAATTAAAAAATGGGCAGATGACCTTAACAGACACTTCTCTCATGAAGACATACATATGGCCAACAGATATATGAAAAAATGCTCCACTTCACTAGCAATTAAGGAGATGCCTTAGGAGAATAAAGGATGCCTAAAGGAGAATAAAAACCACAATGAGATACCATCTGACATCTGTTAGAATGGCTATAATCAACAAGACAAGGGATAACAAGTGTGGAGAGGCTGTGGACAAAAAGGAACCCTCATACACTGCTGGTGGGAATGTAAACTGGTGCAACCACTATGGAAGGTTGTATGGAAATTCCTCAAAAAATTACGAATGGAATTACCATATGACCCAGCCATCCCTCTACTGGGCATCTACCCAAAAAACCTGAAAACCTTAATCTTTAAAGATGTTTGTACCCGCATGTTCATCGCAGCACTGTTCACAGTGGCCAGAACATGGAAACAACCAAAATGCTCTTTGATAGATGACTGGATACAGAAGATGTGGTACATTTACACAATGGAATACTACTCAGCGATAAGAAATGATGAAATACAGTCATTTGTGACAACATGGATGGACCTAGAGACCATCTTGTTAAGCAAAATAAGTTTGAGTGAAAGAATCAGGAAACATATGACCTCACTTATAGGTGGAATATAAAACTGAAAGTTACAAAGACACAGAGACCTATGGACACACTCAATAACTTGATGATTGCCTGAGGGAAGGGGAGGAGGGGGGAGGGAGAGAGGGAGAGGAGGTGGGAGAGGGCACCAGCATTATGGACACACTCAATAGTTTGATGTTTACCTGGAGAGGAGGGAGGAGAGGGGAGGTGGGAGTGGGCACCGGATATATGGTGGTGGAGGGGGACCTGATTCTAGGAGGTGGGCACATAATGCGATGCATGGGTGATGTGATGTGGACTTGTACATTGGGAAACTACGGTATCTAACTGTTACCAACCAATGTCACCCCATTAAATTTAACAACAAAATATAATAAAGACACACACACACACACACACACACAAAATGTTGAACATTAAAAACATTTCTCCTCCTCTAGGTTCTAATTTTTTTGAGAGAAGAAATTATCTTTTTCTTCCATTATAGTTTTGGCACTGAGCACATGGAGGGATTAAATAAACACATGTCATAACAAAAAAAGACACATTTATTTATTTTCCTCTCTTTAGACTTTCCTGGGGACAAAAGAGAATGGGAAAAGATGGCGAGCTCACATTAGTGAAGAGCTTACATTAGCAAATGACACCCTTGATGTATTTTGTCCCTGACTTGCACCAAAATTGGGACAATTACGTTGTAGAGAGAGGTAGTTTAATTGAGGTTTCTAAGATTTGAGACATCACTGCTGTTCTAAGAGTCCTATGTCAGGAACCAGTCAGGTAGGCATCAAGGATGGGAACTAAGAGGACTGCTCTTAGGTTGAAGGGAAAAGGCTCAGATTTTCAGATCTAGATGCACATTCCTAGAGAAAATGTTTTATAGTTGTTTTTGTTTTTGTTTTTAAAGAAGTGAATTTTGATTGTTATCAAAGTAATATGTGCACGTAATTTTACAAATCAAACTTTTTTTTTTAAATCAATAACAGGGGAAGCCGGGATGGCTCATTAAGCGCTCACTTTGCAGCACAGGGGACCAGGGATTAAATCCCGGCCTGGCCCGTGCGGACTCATGTGCTAAACTGGGGAGTTCCCCCAGTTCAGTTCTCTCTCTGTCTCTGTATCTCTCCCTCTCAAACCAATAACAAAATGAAGCTGCCCTTGCCCCACCTGTCTTTATTTCTCAGTTCCGCTCTCTAAGGCAATCATCTTTTAATCCAGTTAGCTGTACTTTTCAATTTTTTTTAATCCCTCTTTTTTTCTAAATAGTGTGCTTGTGTTACTCTTTCTTGATTTATCTACTTTTGATACTGTCTGGTGACTTATGTTATGGAGGACCGTGCCTCTCTTAACTACACCACTACATACATTCTCTTTCATCATGTGCTCAGTAGAGAAGATGACTTTATCAGTGAAGATAGGTTCAGTTGCATAAATCAGAAAGTTTATTATTTATTTATTATTTTTTATTGTTAAATTATTGGGGTGACATTGATTGGTAACAATTAGACAGTTTCCAGATGTACAAGTCCACATCACATCACCCATGCATTGCATTATGTGCCCCCTAACCAAAATCAGCTCCCCTTCCATCACCATATGTCCAGTGTCCACTCCCACCCC
>PVKE010009028.1:0-10340 GCA_004027555.1 Craseonycteris thonglongyai | reverse complement strand
GGTTTTCAGGTTTCAGAAAATTTAAAACAACAGGAATTTAAACAGAACTTTCTTCTCTTGAGGAAAAGAAGCTGGGCAGTAGTCCTTATAGGGCTGGTGTTGTGGATCACAGGCACCTGGAAGGAGGCTTCACCACCCTTCCTAGCACTGGCTTCCATCTTGAATGTCATTGTTGGAGATCTAAATGTTTTGCCCAAGTTTTCCAGGGAGGAAGAAGGAGGAAGGGTCTATCTTTATTCATTTGCCTATTCCAGACATTTCAAATAAATAGAATAGGATACTATGTGGTACTTTGTAACTGTTTCTTTCACTTAGCATAATGTTGGTAAGGGGCATCCATATTGTAGTACATATCAATACTACATTCTTTTTGTTACTGAACAATAATATTCTATTCTTTGGGTATACCAGATTGTATTTATCTATTCTTCAGTTGATGAACATTTGAGTTCTTTTCACTTTTCTTTTTTTGCTATTATTAATAATGTTGCTGTTAGTGTTTGAATATAAGGATTTTAATGGATATAATATTTTATGTTTTTTTGGGTATATACCTAGGAGTGTAATTGCTAGGTCATATGGTAAATCTATGTTAAACCTTTTGAGAAGCTGCTAGAATGTTTTGCAAAGCAGCTTCACTCTTTTACACTCCCACCAGCAGTGTAGGAGGGTTCCACTTTCCCCATATCCTTACCAATAGTTATTATAAATATTTTTTATTCTAGCAATCCAAGTGGATGTGAAGTGGTATCTCACTGTGGTTTTGATATGCATTTGCCTAATTAGTAATGATGTTGAGCATCTTTTTATATTTATTGGCCACTTATATATCTTCCTTTTTTTATTTGTATATCTTTGGAGAAATGTCTTTTTACATATTTTGCTCTTTCTTATACTGGGTTGTCTTTTTATTACTGAGTTATCTAAGTTCTCTATAATATATTTTCTATATGCAAGTCCCTATCAAATACACAATTTGTAAATATTTTCTCTCACTCAGTGGTTTGTTTTTTTTTTTCACTTTCTTATTGGTATTCTCTGAAGCACAAAAGTTTTTAATTTTGATAATGCCCAATTTATCTATTTTACTTTTGTTGTTTATGTTTTAGATGTCCTCTTTTGATTCCTCAGGTATTTTTAGATTTTTTTTTTCTTTTGGTGTTTGCTCTAAGAACCTCTAGTGATACTCACTTAATTACACCAATATATTAAAAAAACTTCAATGTGGCGAAGATTGCTAGTTGTCCAAATTCATTCTTCTCCTCTTTCTCAAAAATGCAACCTCTGATTTTGAATTGGATGCATGTCTACTTGGAATAAAAATGACATTTACTAGCATTCCTTGCAACTAGTAAGAAATGGCTTCCTAGAAGTGGCTCTATGACTATGTTATGATCAATGAAATAGAATAAATATTATGTGACCACTTCTGGGAAACTCTCGAGAAAGTTAGCTTTTGCCCTTTGGTCCCTCTTCATTTTTTCCTCCAACCAGCTAGCTGGAATAAGAACATGATGTGTGGATATGAAGCAGTTATATTATACCATTAGGCAGGAGATGTGAGGGCAGAAAACAACAAGATAAAACAAATGTACAGTCCTGTTAATTTTGTCATGCAATCTACTAATGTTACAGTCTGCCTCTGAAATTGTTTTATATCTCAGAGAAGAAACTTATAGCTTGAATCAATGGCATTTTAGATTTTCTATCAGATATCAGGAGCTCTGAAGATGTAGCATGTCTTAAACAAGTAGTCAACTATTGATTATAGGATTTTTTGATCAAGCTTCTGACATCAATTTAAATAATTTCTTAGTATGTAATGGAAAATTCTTTTGCATGCATTTCAGCTACAAAATATAGCACAGTGTCATTTAAACCTTTCTTTGTTCTCTTGAAGTATAGCTCTGCAAGGAAATATCTATCTAATCAAAGTCATTTCTCTAACAATGGAAATTTGTTTCACTAATTTCAAATTTCTACCCATCTGATCTGCTTCATCACTTTTCTAGATACACAATAACTTCTCATTTTCATGCTGAATTATAGTTTGATCTTTTTGAAGAGTGCTTAACTCAACACATGAATACAACATTGCACCATACTGAATTGAAATGATGATAATGTAAACAGCCATGACCAACTTCTGTTTTAAAAGGCAAAAATAAATATGTTCTCACTGCTGCCTGGTGAATAGATTGGTAGATCTATGCAGCTCAACTTCAAAGATAATAAAATACATCTTAGAATCAATAACATAGTATGTTTTTATATCTATTAGGGAAAAGTCTTCCATATTGATGGTGGTGTTAAACCACTAAATATTGGGGGTGGTTTGTTATGCAACAAAAGCTTAATGATAAAATAAGTTGCAGAAATAACCAGGAAATGCATATGTTTCTAAAATTATACAAATTACTAATAAAGTAAAAAAGCTAGACATATGTATATTCTAGCATCAGTTTTTTTTTAAGATTTATTTTCTTGTTTTTGACAGAGACAGAGAGACAGAGAGAAGGAGGGCCCAGAGCAGTCTTCATAGTGTATGTCGTCAGTTTTTGATTTGTTTTCATTTCACATGGGTGGGCGGGGGCCGCGCAGGGCAGGAACTCAGCTGGGGGCCTCCCGCATGGGAGGTACGCCCCCTTGAGCCAGGAGCCAAACTGAGGGGTGAGAACCGAACTGGGGGCCTCCTGTGTGGGAAGCACACCCCAGTTCAGCATATGGGTCTACATGGGCCAGGGCTAGGATTCAATCCTTGGTCTCTGGGGCTGCAAAGTGAGCACTTAACCCTCTAAGCCATTCTGGCTTCCCCTAGCATCAGTTTTTGACCACATATTTTCTGTGCTTGTGATAAAAGGAGATATGCTTGTATCTTTGCAAATTAAGGTTTTCAAGTTTTTTTTGGGTAGATACCCAGAAGAGGGATTGCTGGAATCATATAAAAATTCCAGTTCTAATTTTTTGAGGAGCTTCCATACTGCCTTTTATAGTGGTTGTACCAATTTACATTCCCACTAATGGTATATGAGGGTTCCTTTTTCTCCACAGCCTCTCCAGCACTTTATTCCTTGTCTTGTTCAATATAACCATTGTAACAGGTATGAGGTGGTATCTCATTGTGGTTTTAATTTGCATCTCCCTAATTGCTAGCGATGTTGAACATTTTTTCATATGTGTCCATGGAAAAGTGTCTGTTTAGGTCTTCTGCCCATTTCTTAATTGGATCATTTGTTTTTTTTCTTTTGATATTGAGTTGTATGAGTTCTTTACATATTTTAGGTATTAGCTCTTTATCAGAGGCATTGTTTGAAAATATTTTCTCCCATTCAGTTAGTTTCCTTTTTACTTTGTTGATGGTGTCCTTTGCTGTGCAGAAGCTTTTTAGGTTGATATAGTCCCATTTATTTATTTTTGCTTTTACTTTCCTTGCCTTTAAGGTCACGTTCATAAAGTGGTCTCTGAACCGAAGGTCTATAAGTTGAGTACTGATGTTTTCTTCTTTAGGGGTGGCGAACCTCTTGGCGATTGAGTGCCAAAGTTTATTAAATAAGAGTATACCCACTCGACTCGCGTGCCAACCCATCGAGTGAGATAGAGGTATTAATTATTTTTATGTCTATAAGAGCATAAACAATAATTTTGTAAATGGTATTCACAGCTCCACATGCCAAAATAATTGCTCTGCGTGCCACTTTGGGCACGCGTGCCATAGGTTCGCCACCCCCGTAATCTCTGCAGTTTATTGTTTCAGGTCTTATCTGAGGGTCTTTAATCCCCTTTGAGTTAATTTTGGTATATGGTGACAGTTCACAGTTCAGATTCATTCTTTTGCATGTGGTTTTCCAATTTTCCCAGCACCATTTACTGAAGAGGCTTTCTTTCCTCCATTGTATATTTTTTGCTCCTTTATCAAAAATTATCTGTCCATATATTTGTGGGTTTATTTCTGGACTTTTGATTCTGTTTAATTGTTCTGTATGTCGGTTTTTCTGCCAAAACCAAGCTGTTTTGATTACTGACACATTGTAGTATAGAGTTAAGCAGGAGAGCATGATGTGTACAGCCTTATTGCTTTTTCTTAGGATAGCTTTGGTGATTTGGGGTCTTTCATGGTTCCATATGAATCTGATGATTTTAAATATATATTTCTCAAATGAATGTGCTATTTTGATGGGAATTGCATTAAATCTTATATTCACAAAGATATACGTACCCCAATGTTCATTGCAACACTGTTCCAGTGGCCAAGTCATGGAAACAACCAAATTGCCTTTTGATAGATGACTGGATAAAGAAGTTGTAGTATGTTTATGCAATAAGAAAAGATGAAATACAGCTATTTGTGGCCACATGGATGGATGGACCTCAAAACCATCTTATTAAGTGAAATAAGTCAGACTGAAATAATCAAGAAACATATGACCTCACTTATAGGTGAAACATAAAACTGAAAGTAACAAAGAAACAAAAATTCCTGGACACTGTTAATAGTTTAGTGGTTACCTGAGGGTAAAGGGGAAGGTGGGTGGAAGAGTAGGGGTGGGGGTGGGTCATTAGGAGAGGACATCAAATATATGGTGATGGAAAGAGAGCTGATTCTGGATGGTGAGCACATAATGCAATGCATAGACAATGTAATGTAAAATTGTACACCTGGAACTTATGTAATTTTTTTTACCAACCAATGTCACCTCAATAAATTTAACAATTAAAAAAATGAGAAATACTAACTTTTTAACCATTGTCTTTATTTAAATGTCAACTTGTTCTTTCTCTAAATAACCATCTAGGTTGGGGAAGCTGAAAGTCATCCATATTTAGTGCAGGGAAGACAGACAAGTGTGCTCAGACGAATAACAAATCACATTGTGGCTGTGAACTCAGACTGCTATTTATGAGCTTTTATAACAATGATTCAGTCATTTAAAAACATGTGATTTTAGTGATGTATAATAAACCTTTCCAGAATTAAAATGTTCTTCTTGTTAGCCCCAATTCAATCTAGTTCTCTCTTCAGAGGAATAAAATGTCACAATATCATCTGAGCAATCTAATGTCTAGATTTTTAAAAAAAGTACCGCTTTACTATTGATAGTCATTGAAGTTGAGTGATGGGCACATGGGGAATTATTGTTCAGTTTTATCTATTTTGTAATGTGTTAAAAACATTTTTATAATAAAATATTTCTGTAGAAAGCTGCTGCCTTTAAACAAAATTCCAAATAATGGTTCATATTCAATGCGTATTTCTTCATATTGGTGTTTCATAATTAGGTGCTAACAATTTATATTCCTCCCTAAGAAATATATAATTATTTCTGCTAAAAGTAGACTCCAAAACATTATGAATGTGACAATGTGGTGTCTGGGGTTTGCTTTAATGTACTCCACTGGTGAAAGAAGTAGAGTGTATGAATGCAACAAGATTGGCAATGGGTCAGTCAGTCATGGTTGAAGCTAGGTAAAAGGTACATGGAGCTATTTATACTGTCCTCTCCACTTTTGTAGATGTTAGAAATTTTCCATGATAAAACATTTTTTAAAAAGATGTGTTTATGGTACAGAAATTCCACTTATAGGTATATATACATCCAAAGAATTAAGAGCAGAGATTTGAACAGATAGATACGAATATACCCATGTGCATAGCAGCATTATTCACAAAAGCCCAAGAGGAAGCAACCCAAATGCTCATTCATGGTTGAATAGATAAACATTATGTGTATATCAGATACACATAATAGAACATTATTCAGCTTTAGAAAGGAAAAGTAATTCTAACACATACTACAACATGGGTGAACCTTGAGGATATTATGTTAAATGAAATAAGACAGACACAAAAGGACAAATTGTATAATTCTATTTATAAGAGGTACTGAGATTAGTCAAATTCATAGAGACAGAAAGTAGAATTGTGGCAGTCATGGGCTGGAGGGGAGTGGGAGTTATTATTTAATGGATATAGAGTTTTAATTTGAGGAAAAGCTCAAGAGATGGTTGCACAATAATATTAATGTACTTTCTGGCACTGAATTGTACAATTAAAAATGGTTAAAATGGTAAATGTTATGTATATTTTACCATAATAATTTTTTTTAAAAGATATGTCTAGTTTTTTTTAAATGGTACTAGTGAGAGAAAGGTAAAGGGAGAAAAACTCAATGTCCGAGGACTGTTGGGAAAAAATTAAGTCATAAATGCCTCAGTTTTTCATATTACATGGCTGGATACTTTCTGGAAAGCCTTTGTATTTGTGAATGTGGTAAACATTGTTTGATCGCTAAAAACTATGGTTATCCCTTCCATCCTCACACAGATTGTCATTTCCTTAAACACATTCTCTGGTTTACTCTCTTGCCTTGAACTTCTTACCTCAAAGTCCGTGTGTTTCAGAGTCAGGAGCTGATGTGCCTCTTAGAGCCAGTCACAAATAAAATTGTAAAGTGGAGAGCTTCTTTGTCATGTCTCTCAGCCACCCATTTCATTACCCTTCCCAATCCCAGAGCCTGCCCTCTCAGAGAGTATTCCATGCTCTGCCTGTCTTTCTCTCCTACTAATCAGACCTAACCACCAGGCAACTCTTCTCATATTTCTGAGGAGAAAACTGATACCCAGAGGAGGAAGATGGATCAGTTATTGTGACCAGCAGAAGGAGAAGCAGAAAAGGACAGATAAGTGTGACTTGCTCTTATTCTCTGCGCCTTACATGTTACTTCAGACCTCTTGGTTCTTCCACTTCTCCTTGCTGACTTCCACCATTGCCCCAGTTTGTCTATCCTCCCACAACTATCTGGAAGTCTGTTTTGTGTTGGAAAAGATGCCCAGAATTCTTTTGAAGAACTCAGTAGAAGGATATGCCTGGTAGCTCAGTGTTGAGCACTTGCCTCCTAATTGTGAGTTCTGGGGTTTGATTACTGTCCCTAGCCTGTGCAACCCCCCATATGCTGAACTGTAGCACAGCTGGTAACTGCCAAGATAGCTTGGGGGTGAAGGTTCTTGCTTCCCATGTGGGAGGCCCCAATTTGTATGCCTGCCCCTTGCTGCCACACATCCACCTGTGTCAAGTGAAGTATGTCACAGCTAGTGATGTACAACTATGGAGACTGCTCTGCTCTGCTCTACTCGCTCTCTCGCTCTCTCTCACCTTCTCTCAAAAAATAAAAATAAATCTTAAAAAAAAAAGAACTCAGTAGAAGCACTTCATTTGTAAGAAGTTCAGCAGTGGGAATAAATCTATCAAAATGAACAATATCAGTGGTCATTTAAAGGTACACTCTACACTTCAACATGGAGAATGCTGGTTTGTAAACACAGTCATTGTAAGACAGACAAGGCAAAATTACAAAAAAGTGTGTGTGTGTGTAAACTATTTTAAAACAATTTGTTTAAAACAAATCAAATAGATCAATTACCTATCTGATTTGTTTGTTCATTTGTTTATGCAATTACCCTATCTCTCCCCATGAGAGTATTTCTGTGTTTTTTGCTGGTGTTTGACAGTTTTGACTCTGATCTTCTAAACAGTTAAAACAAAGTAAGCAGGAATGCTGGGATAGCTCAGCTATTGAGTGCTTGCCTCAAACTTGCAAGGTGCAGGGTTTGAGTTGCACCCTGTGGGAACCCACATCCCCCTGTGTAATAAAATTATGTCAGAACTAATGATGCACAACTATGGAGACTGCTCTGGGCTCTCTCTCTCTCTCTCTCTCTCTCTCTCTCTCTCTCTCTCTCTCTCTCTCTCTCTCCCACCTACTCTCAAAAAATAAAAATAGATCTTTCAAAAAAACTAAAGTATGCAATGCCATCAATAACAAAAATATCACACAATTGTTAAAAATAAACCAGTTATTCGGGAGAATCAAAACTTTTTATGATACTTCTTTTTCTACAATTCCCAAGAAGTCCTGTGTGATGTAAGAGACAATATCCTCATAATCATTTTTACAAAAAAAAAAAAAAAAGTAATTTCAAGGGGCTCATTCTAAATATGAAGTCTGACAATTAAGTTTGCAAATTTGCCACTGTGTGTTTACATTGGTAACACTATACAAACAACTTGGTAAGGTTTTATAACCTTGGTATAATCAATGACTCACAGTTGTGTTTGCATCAACATGTGGCAGTGTCTTGCTGAGTGGCATTCATTATTGTTATGTGTTTTTGTGTGCTGTCATAAGAATGTCAGAACTTGAATTAGAGCAATAAACAAACATGAAATTTCTTGTTAAACTTGGCAAGAGTGGAAGTGAAATCAAGCACATGTTAGTCCAACTCTATGGGAATAATGCCATGAAGAAAATGGCAGTATACAAATGGATTAAACATTTTTCTGAAGGGAGAGAAAACATCACTGCTAAAGAGAACTCAGGGCACCAGGAACAAGCAGAACTGATGAAAACATTGCAAAACTGTCGAATTGTGCAGCAAAATCATTGGCTGACTGTGAGAAGCATAGCAGACCAAGTAAACATCGATAAGAGAAACAGGAAAATCTTCACATGAGAAAGGTGTGTGCAAAAATGGTCTTGAAGGATATCACCAATGAAAAAAAGCAAAGTAGATTCAAAGTTTGCCAAGATCTTTTGGAGAGGCAAGACAATTTTGGAGCTGTGTTATCACTGGTGATAAAACATAGATGTACCAATACGATCGAGAAACAAAGTTTCAAAGTGCACAATGGAAGTTAGCCAATTTCTCCACTAAAAAAAAGTTCTTTCAGTCCAAATAGAGTGCAAACAATGTTGTTAACACTTTTTTATATCAGAGGGATTGTTTATTGTGAATTTGTACCAACTGGACAGTCAACCAAGTTGACTATTTGGAAGTGCTGAAAAGGCTACATAAAAAAGTTAGATGAAAATGACCTGAACTTTTCACCAACAACTCGTGACTCTTACATCGTGACAATGCACCAGCTCACATAGTGTTGTCTGTGAAAGAGTTTTTAGCCAGTCCCTATTCCCATGACTATTTTCTTTACCTGAAGATAAAGAAAATATTGAAAGGAAGAAATTTTGATGAGATTCAGGACATCAAGTGTAATATGATGATGGCTCTGATGGTCATTCCAGAAAGAGTTTCAAAATTTCTTTGAAGAGTGGACTAGGTGTTGGTGTCCATGCATAGCTTCCCAAGGGAAGTACTTCAAAGGTGACCATAGAGATATTCAGCACTTTTTCTAGGATGAGTTCACAAATTTAATAGTCAATCCTTGTATGTCATTCAGTCTGAGAAAGGACTGATACAAAATAAATGTCATTAAGAAATCTACAGATATGGCCAGAAGTCTGCAGTTGAAAGACAATGGCCATACAGATATGGCCAGATGCAGTTGAAAGACAATGTTTTAGAATATAAAATGAACTGCAAATAACTCTCCATGACTATATACATATTTTTTTCCCATGGCAATACCATTGACAAAAATTGGACAACAGAGAGACCCCTCTAACTGACTCAGGGACTTGTCTCTGCAACCTGTTACTGCTCCTTGTCTGGACCTTTCCCTTGAGTACCAAAAGCATTAAATTTAACTTTGTAACCTGGTTCTCTTTCTGGAGCACTGTACTTCCTGGGGCAAGCCCATCCATACTCTGTGGGGTGAACCCTGATGAGCCCATAGCCTTGTTTCTATAGTTGTCCTGGGGCTAACAGCTTTTGCAATGCTCTGATCTTACTGTCAAATAATATTCAAACACACTGTCCAGAGAATGCTCAGCCTCTGTATCTGTTGACTTGACAAGAAGGTTTGTGCCAAGGTCGACCTACTTCCTTTTCTAAGCTCTAAATTGCTTTGTTATCTTTCCTGTAGTGGGAGTGATAAAACAAAAGCATTCTTATTTGAGGCTAGAGCAGATGTGCTTATGGCAGTAAAAAACTACTGCAATTTTTTGTAAAGATTTTTAAAAATTGTTTGTGACAGAGAGAGAGAGATATAGAGACAGAGACAGAGAGAAGGGGAGGGCTCAGAACAGTCTCCACAGCTGCACATCATCGGTTTTTCCACATAGTTTTGTTCCACAGGTGAGCGCAGAGCTGCACAGGGCAGGAACTGGGCCAGGGTCTCACCCTGGTGAGAACCGAACTGGGGGGCACTCCCCAGTTCAGCATATGAGTTCACACAGGCCAGTGCCAGGATTCAATCCTCGGTCCCTGGTGCTTCAAAGTGAGCGCTTAACCCATTGAACCATCCCAGCTGCCCCCTACTGCATTTTTTTCACCTACTACTTATTAACTTAAACAAAAATGTTTTCTTGTGAAATCTAGACCAGAAACATTTGTTTATTTTCAATTATGGTTTAATCAGTGTTCTGTAAGTCAGTAGTTATTAGCAA
>PVKE010009027.1:0-45988 GCA_004027555.1 Craseonycteris thonglongyai | reverse complement strand
GCGTATAAGACGGCCGGGCGTATAAGACGACCCCCTAATTTTACAGTTAAAACATAGGTTTAGGCCTATATTCGCTGTATAAGACTATCCCCCACTTCTGAGGCTGTAGTCTTATACAGAGAATATAGGCCTAAACCTATGTTTTAACTGTAAAATTAGGGGGTCGTCTTATACGCCCGGTCATCTTATACGCCGGAAAATATGGTAATAATAATAATATAATAAGAATAGACTTTTACTATTTGTTTACCATCTAGGCTCCTGCAGAGCAGCGGCCGTTGGTCTGCATGTTGGGAAGGGTCCTCCTACAGCCAACCCCAGCATCTGCTCTCATCCCAGGCCCTTCCACGCTATGCTTGTGCAGAGCTAGTGGCCTGGGAAGCCCACCCTGCACCCTCCCATCTTTAATATGCCATCAGCTGAAATGTGGACTATATTGCAGAAAGCGTTTGAAATTACAAATGACATGCAAGCACATGAAAAAACCCACCTTACTAGTGACCAAAGAAATGCAAATTAAAACCAATGAGAAGTTATTTTCACTTATTGGAGAAGAAAAAAAAAACTGATTGTATTCATCAGAGGTGGGAAAAGGTTAGCAAGACAGTGGAAGAAATGAAACAGTGGCTCACTGAATGGGCTTTATGGTCACTCTGCTTGGATTTGAATTTTTTCACCACTGCTACTTAACATGCTATGTGACTTGAGAGGACAGTTTCTTTGTCTGTAAAAAGGAGAAATAATGGTGGTTGCAAGGTTAATGAAAGAATTTATTGGGCATGCTTTGCAGTGCCTGACACAGCATGAGTGCCCAGTAAATATTAGTGTTAAGCAAGTTATTTAACTTCTGTGCCTCAGTTTTCTCCTTTGTAAAGAGGGAATGACAGTAGTTCTTACCTCAGAGGGGTCCTGTATTAAAAGCACTTAGTGTGGCCCTAGCACATGGTAACCACTGTGTAAGTGTCAGCTGTTTGTACTACAGGTATTGGGAAATGTTCACTAAAACCCGACCCCTTGTGGAATGCTAAGGCTAGTTGAAAATCCACATACTCGCACACACACAGACTAGAAGATGTATATCAAAATAACTGTCTCTGGGTAGAAAAATTATAAGTGATTTTCGGTTTTTGTACTTCCCTATGTTTTTCTAAATTTTCAACACTGAATACACAGTACTCTTATAATTTAAAAAGCAAATAACTGTTTTAGAGTTGAATCTTTTTCTGCTTGGCACATGGTTAATTAGAATAGTTGAGTGCCCTGAGCCTCCTTCCAGTTAATGGTTTTACTGTGTTAAAGTCTAGGCAGTCACTTAACATTCTGCACAATATGAATGTTGATTAGATTTTTCTGCAGCTGCATAGGACGGTGCTTCTAACCTTTAGGTACATGCAGGACTCATTAGAGGAGATTTTGAAATCCACAGATGTTGGGTTCCTCACTGGACAGATTAGATCCAAATATTTGGGGGTAGGCCCTGGACATTGGTAGTTTTTAAAGGCTCACAGGAACTTCAAAGGTGCAGCCTGGTGGTGAGCAAAAACATTGACCTTGGCTGCCATTTGTACTACACTATGCGGCTGTCTCCTCCCTAGCAGAGAGTTCTGTCCCTGCACAGAGCCCCTCTTCTCTGGTCAATTGCAGAGTCAGCCCTACAGGCATTTCTCACATCGAGTGCTTGTTAAAGATACGTCCTCTTGGACTCTAACCCAGACCTACTGAAGTTGACTTCCGGCGGGGGAGACTTGGTAATGTGTCTTTCACAACCCATGGTGATTATCACCGTCAGGGAAGTGGGAACTCTGCTAGGCTGTGGCTCTGTCTCAGCTGCACCCTGGGAATTCTGGGGACCTGGTGAAGGTCTGATGTCTGGTCCACTTCTTCCTCCATGAGTCTAATGTGATGGAGTTAGGATACTGAGCATCGGGAGCTCTGAAATCCCTCTGGATTCTAATGTACAGTCATGGTTGACAACCACCAGCAATGATGGTTCTCAAAGTGAGGTGCTGAGACCAACAGCATCAGCATCACTGGGAACCTATTAGAAATGCATGTTATATTCCACATGTGAGTGAAATCATATAGTATTTATCTTTCTCTGTCTGACTTTTTTCACTTAACACAATACCCTCAAGGTTCATCCATGTTGTTGCAAATGGCAGTGTTTCACTCTTTTTAATGGCTGAGTAGTATTCCACTGTTTACATATACAAACAAAACAAGAGCAGACTCATAGATACAGAGAACAGATTAGCGGTTACCAGACAGGAAGGGGTTGGGGGAGAGCTAACATGGGGAATGGAATCAATTTTATGGCGATGAATAGTAATTAGATTTTGGGGTGTGATCACTTTGTAGTGTAAACAGATGTCAGATTATAATGTTGTGTACCTAAAACTTATATAATAATAAAAAACGCACGTTATGGGGCCATACCCAGACCTGCTGAAGCAGAACTGGGGTGGTAGTCACAGCTTTAGCAATACTCTCACAATTCTTACACACACTAAAGGTTAAGAACCACTGCTATCAGGCGGGATTGGAAAGACATTTCCAGCCTCCCTCCCCGAGAGATCAGTGGTCTGGACTGAGCTGGGAATGACTTCCCGGTGGCACAAGACCACGCTTGAGAAATGCTGCTCTCAGGCCTACCCTTGCTCCTTTGGGCATTCCAAGTCATAAGGGCCTTGACATCTTTCAGGTACAACCAGTGTCCTGATGTTCCTGTGGGCAGCCTGTTGCTGTCCCCCCTATGCCCTTGGATGGCTAAACACATGACTGCCTTCTAGCCTTAATTAGTGGGACATGCATTCTTTAAAGCTGATAGGTGCTCTGGTTGAGAATCTTATTTTTCAAAAGCACTGACATACATTTGGCATGGAACATCAGTTACAGAAGCCGAGGACTGTGGGTTTCTTCTGTGTGCCTCCTCCCTGGGTTTAACTTCCCTTCCTCTTTGTTTTGTAGGTTCTATCATCAGCCCATGCTGGCGTGGTCCTCTCAACCCCAGAGCAGTCACAGTCATGCCTATTGGAGAAGAGGACAGGAGCTCAGTGGCTTGCTGGGTCCAAAGGACCAAGAAGACCTGGAGGTCAGAGGAGTGGCCCTGGCCCACAATCTGCCCACCCACACAAGGGACGGTCCATGGGAAGTTGGAGGAAGGACAGAGAATGTGATGAAGAAGGCAGTTTGGGAAGAAGAGCTAAGAATGGAGGGACCTGTCAAGTGGCAGAATGTAAGCCTGGGAAGCTGGAATCAGCCAAGGAAACTAGGGAGACAGATGTCTGATGGTGACAGGGAGAAATTATTTCAAGATCTGTACCCATTTATGGGAGGAGAACATGCGCTAAATTCCCAAAGCAAAGGGAAATCCCGATCGTTGCCTAGAGTTCTCTCCCCTGAGAGTCTGAGTTGCATGCAAATTCCATTAAGTGATGGGCATTTACCAGGTGTCCCTAAAGTGCCATTTTACCCTGCAAATGGTGCACCAAACGTGGAAACCACAAGGAACCCTGAAAAGGGTGGCTCCTCAGTTCCTTTATCCCGGCCAAAGTTTGGGAGGCCCCTCAAGCCCCCATCCTATGACTCCCACCAACACTCTCGGGGAGGAGTGGAAAACAGCGACTATCTGGACGGGCAGACAGACCTGAGTGTTTCCTACTTGACCAGAACTAACGACCCCAGGCAGGAGGTCTGCCTGCCCGACTCGGGCTTAGAGCCTCCAGTGTATGTGCCTCCGCCATCGTACAGGTCGCCACCCCAGCACATCACAAACCCCTACTCAGAGGACTTGGCACCCAGGCCTGTGTGTGATGATCGCCGTCACCCGATCGAGGAGGCCACTGCCAGCTGGCAGCTTCCCTCTGGCTCCCTTGGGAGTAGAAATGAATATGGTGCGAGCCCACGCTCTCCTCGAAGCTTCCTGCCACAGCCCTGTGCCACCACTGCGTGTGACAGCTCTGTTCTGTATATTCCCTTTGATGACCCACGGATACGACACATTAAACTGGCCCAGCCCCAGGGTTACTGTGAAGAAACCAAGGTGGATGAGAAATTGTACAACTCTGGTCCAGTCTCTGCCCCAGAGCTAGCTCATGGATACATGTACCACGATGCTGTCATTTCGAACCCACAGAGCACGATGCCCCTGTCTGGGAGTGAGAGAGGCCCGGTTGATCACAGTGCCCAGTGGCTGTGGAGCCAGCTTCCCAGGGATGGAGAAAATGGTGACTTTCCTGAGCAACGAGACCGCTGTGTTGTAAGAGGACAGTGGCCTGAGATGAGGGGCAGCCAGCGTGGCCACCCAGAAAGTCACGTCTCCCTCCTGAACCCACAGGGTGAAAGTACCTGCGAAACCCGAACCAAGCTCAAAACATTCGAAACTGGGATTCAGACCAAGAAAAGTTCAAAGAAAAAAATGAATGAGACGATATTTTGTTTGGTTTCCATCCCAATTCAATCAGAATCACATCTGCCAGATACAGATACCAACAACAATGACTTAAAACAGAGTGCTGATAAAAAGCGTGGGCCCGATAAGAGCGCAGTTCTGCAGGAACAGAGTCTGCTGAGCATGTCTTCCACAGACCTGGAGCTGCAGGCTCTCACAGGAAGCATGGCTGGGAGGACAGAGCTCCAGAAACAAGATCTGGGGGAACCAGAAGACGACAGACAAACAGATGACCTCAGCTTCATTTACCCGATGAAACACAGAGAGCTCAAGTACGCTGGCCTGTGGCCAGGGCAGCAGTACAGAGATCAGCAAACACAAACCGCTTTCACCGAGGAGTCCCAAAGCCTGCAGCCCCGCCCTGACAGGAGCTCGGCAGGGTCACTTCATGCAGAGCTGAGTCCAGAATTTCTAGACCTTACTGCCTCGGAAGCTCAGATGCACATGGCACTAGCTTCCAGTGACCAAAACCAGAGGCCAGGTGCTCATCACCTCAAAGGTCAGCTGTCCCTCAACCCTTCAAGCCATAGTGCTTTTTCAAGGACTTCCTCGTCCATACACCAGGCCCCTGCGCCAAAGGCGGGCCAGAGCCAGGCCTGTGTGGATGGCCGTGGACATGGAGGCAGTCCTGGGCCCAGAGGCGAGGTGGTGAAGGGGGCGACCACAGGCCCGTGCAACAGTCAGCAGCTGTTTGGTCAGTTTCTTTTGAAGCCAGTTAGCCGTCGTCCCTGGGACTTGATAAGTCAGTTAGAAAGTTTTAACAAGGAGCTCCAGGAGGAGGAAGAGAGCAGTCACAATAGCACTGGCAGTGAGGATGGTGAGACGAAGTGGCGGCCCGAAGGCCATGTGGACACCACACCCAATAACTGGGGCTTCAGGGAAGCCAGCCAGGAAAGGAGAAGGGAGGAGCCGCCAAGGAGGTGGGTGCCAGAGGAGCTCGTGTGCAAGTCAGGAAGAGTTAAGAGTAAGTCTGAGAGTTGGAGTGAGGAGCAGGGGCCCGCCACCAGCCACTGGGGTACCTGTCCTCAATCCCCAGGCCCCCCACAGGCAGAAGACAGCAGATGTGAAGTTTTGCTGTCAATTTGTGGAAGCCCGATTACGGAGAAAAGAAACCAGGAGGTCGAGAAAAGAATAAAGGAGCTAGCAGTCAGCCCAGGACCTGTGAAAAGAATGATGTCTTCGAGGTCAAGTGTCATAAAATTAGTGTCCCCATCCAGTCCAGCTGAGCTGAGGTCCCCAGAAAGGCAGGAGCTCCCCAGTGGTTCAGGTTTTGTGGAGCTGAGCGAAGCAGCCCCTCAGAAGGCTGGGGAGGGGGAGGACAGGGGCACAGTGGTCCTGTTCTCTCTTGCCAGCAAATCCCGAGGACTCTCGGCCCCTGACTTGAGGTCTGTGGGGCTGACCCCAGCACAAGCGCGGCATGCCAATAAGCTAGATGGGTCTTCAGGGGACACGAGTGCAATAGAGATCCCCCCAAACGAGTCCCTTCAAGCGAGGGCTGTGAGGATTCTGGGCATCGAGGTGGCCGTGGAGTCCCTGCTGCCAGGCACCCGGAGGACTGGACAGAGCCATCACCCTGAGCCTGACAGCAGTGCCCACAGGCCGGTGTCCCCCAGGGAGGAGCCGCTGTCCAATGCAGCACGGCCGGATGACCCCACAGTGTCCACTGATGCCTTTTACGGCAGGAGAAAGTGCGGCTGGACTGAGAGCCCTCTCTTTGTAGGGGAAAGGGACAGTGTCCGGAGGGCTACTGAACACCCAGGTGTGGATGGGGCTGTCCCCAGCAAGGCCCCCAACCCTGCTCCTCAGGCTGCCAGCCAGGAGTCCAAGCCCACCCATGACAAGGACATGGGGACAAAGCTGCCCTTCCGGTCCACTTTGTTCCATTTCATAGAAAGGACTCCAAGTGTGGCAGGCTCACAGAGGCTGAGAAGCACTTCCAAAGTGATCGAAAGTTTACAGGAGAAACTGGCTTCCCCGCCTCAGAGGGCCGACACTGGGCGCTTGATGAGGATGAAGGAGGTGAGCTCCGTGTCTCGGATGAGGCTTCTGAGCTCCCGGAGCTCCGACTCCATGGAGGAGGCCAAGGACCCCAAGGCTGAGAGGGGCCCTGGCGGAGACCTGGCCTGGCAGGAGGGGGACGGGCTCCCTGTCTCCAAGGGCGCCCTCTCACGGGATGAACACAGGCGTCTGCCAGCAGGAAGGGGAAGGAGGAACACGGACCTGGACTTCTGGTGCCCAGGTGAGGAGTGAGGCAAGCAGGCAGTGTTCAGGATGAACTCAGTGTCCCTGGGGCACACAAAACACCACTGACTGCTGGTGTTACAGATCAGGAGCTTGTAGTGCATTTTAAATGACGATGTCTTCATAGAGATTATCTCTGTAAACTATATAAAGTTACCCATATAAACTTTTTTGGGCCCCTGATGATAAAGAGTTGAATCGATAAAGTATTCCAACTTTGGTACAGGCACCTTGAGAAATCCCATAGACCACAGCATTTGTGCTCTGGACTCTGTCCTGAACTAAGGCGTTCGCCCATGTACCCTGTCTTGTTTCTTCCTAACCTAATAAGAAAAGATGTACTGGGTTGATTGAATGAACCACTCACCCTATGACTCTGGGCCTCACTTTTTTACCTTTCAGCACCATTTGCCCCTCATTTTTTATCTGTTCTTAATACCCTATCATCTGTGTAGACAAAATTACTGGTAAGTTAGCATTTCTCAACACCCCACTCCTAAAAAGTTCACTTGTTAACTCTATTTCTTAGAGTTCTCTAAGTTCTGACTTTGAAATCGGATGTGAGATGGTTTTGGCAATAGCATCCTGCTGGCTTTTGGGCCCGTTCCATCCTTTCACCTGAACATGTCTTGAAGAGCCTTCTCCGATGCATAAAGCCACAGGCAGATTCCCAACGACAGTAACCGTGCTTTTCCCTGAATCCAATTTCACCATCTCAGCTCTGACACAAACAGGCCAGGAAAACTCTCAGCATTTCTGTTTCAGGTGCCTTTTCAAGGGCTGGGGATTACCAATTATATATCCTAGAAATGATTAAAAGAAGAATTGAGGTAGGTATCAAAGGCCCACTTCCTAAATCACAGACTGGAAGAGGCCTTAACTCATTCATTCAGACCTTTTTACAGTCAGGGGAACATTGTGCCCCAGGAAATGCGGGTCATAGCACTGCACTCAGCCCCCAGGCTGATGTCCTGCACCAGGCAGGCTCGTCTGTCCTGTGCTGTCCCAACAGGGCGCTCCCCAGCCCTGCTTCTCCGTTTCCTCATCTGAAATCCTAGGATAGATTTATCTGCTGACTTTTTTCATGAGGACAGAAGTCATCTAAACATCTCCATTTTCTGACTTCAGAATGTCAATGTTTCTCTTCAGCTTCCTCTAATTTGCTTTCAAATTGTTTCGAACCTCGTGGTGATTTTTATTTATTTATTTCACCCCGCCCCTCACCCCCTCCCCTTTGGCAACCTTCAGCTTGTTCTTTATATCTATGGTTATGGTTCTGTTTATTCATTTTCTTTTTCAGATTACACATAAAAGTGAGATCTTATGGTATTTAGCTTACTATCCTTTAGGTGCATCCATGTTGTCACAAGTGGCAAGATTTCGTTCATTTTTATTGCTGAGTAATACTGCATTATATATAGCGAGAGTGCCAAAAATCTGTGTACACATTTTAAGAAAGAAAAAAACTATTAAATTTGTAATACTCAATACATACTGATAACAAAAGATGAATACAAGCCACATTTGACTTCTGCAATTACAAGAGGGGCTCAAGGTGGTGACCATCAGCCTCCAGACATTTCTGATTGTGACGAACTTCTGCTTAAGCAACGTTGACCGAAGTGTCCACGTGTACCGTTGTGTGTGCCATTTCAATTTACCATGAGTCTCAAACTTATCACAAATGCATGTAGTTGTTAGGTGTGTTGGAGGTTCTGTTGCATAAGCATGCCTCTATTGTTGTACTTCCACAACGTTCTCAAACATCAAATACCACTTCAAAATGGTCTGTGCTCCTTGAACAACAACCATGCTTCCGCCATTTTCTTTGACTGTCCTGCCTGTCACGTGGTGATGCTGGCATTCGTTTGATTAACGTCATCTTTTGCATGAACATCATGCTACACATTCAACTTTGAAAAGTAATACATAGATAACATCTCTTAAAATGTGGATACATATGTTTGGCACCCCCATATATATGTTTTTTATTCATCTGCTCATGGACACCTACGTTGCATCCATATCTTGGCTATTGTAAATAATGCTGCACTGAAAATAGGGATGCATGTCTCTTTTTTAATTGGTATTTTTGTTTTCTTCAGATACATATCCAGAAGTGGATTTGCTGGGTTGTATGGCCGCTCTAATTTTAATTTTTTGAGGGAACTCCATACTATTTTCTATAATGTCTACACCAATTTATCATTCCACCAACATTGTACAAGGGATCCCTTTTCTCCACATCCTCACCAGCACTTGTTTTGTTAATTTTTTTATGATTACCATTCTGATGGTTATAAGGTGATATCTCACTGTGGTTTTAATTTGCATTTCCCTGACGATTAGTGACATTGAGCATCTTTTCATATGTCTGTCAGCCTTCTATATGTCCTTTTTAGAGAAATGTCTATTCAAGTCCTTTGCCCACTTTTTAATTAGGTTGTTTGATTATCCTGGTGTTAAATTATATGCATTCCTTATATATGAGGGCTGTCTGGAAAGTATCTCACCATGTAAGATGAAAAATAGAGGCATTTATGGCTGGATTTTTTTTTCCTGACAGCCCTCATATTTTTTTAAAGATTTATTTTTATTATTTTTGTCAGAGATAGAGAGAGAGAGATACACAGAGACAGAGACAGAGAGAAGGGGGAAGGCCCAGAGCAGTCTCCATAGTTGCACATTGTTGGTTTTTACACATAGTTTTATTCCATAGGTGGACGCGGGGCTGCACAGGGTAGGAACTGGGCCAGGGTCTCACCCTGGTGAGAACTGAACTGGGGGCACTCCCCATTTCAGCACATGGGTCCACACGGGCCGGGGCCGGGATTCGATCCTCGTTCCCCGGGGCTGCAAAGTGAGCACCTAATTCACTGAGCCATCCCGGCTTCCCCAACCCTTGTATTTTTGATATTACCCCCTCATTGAATGTATCATTTGTAAATATTTTTTCTAGTCAGTAGGTTGTCTTTTCCTCTTGTTGAGAGTTTCCTTGGCTGTGCAAAGCCATTGTAGTTTGATGTAGTTCCATTTGTTTTCTTTTGTTGCCCTGCTTTAGGAGACATATCCAAAAAGGTATTGCTAAGACCAATAGTGTCAAAGAGTTTACTGCCTATGTTTTCTTCTAGGACTTTTATGTTCTGGGTCCTACATTCATGTATTTTGTCCATTTTGAGTATATTTTTGTACATGGTGCAAGAAGGTGATCTAATTTCTTTTTTTGTGTATATCTGTCCAGTTTTCCCAACACCATTTATGGGAGACACTGTCTTTACTCCACTGTATATCCTTGACTTCTTTGTCATAGATTAATTGACCATATAAGTAAGGATGAAATCCAAGGAATTAAAAGTAAATGGGAAAGATTGCTTGTTTCATTTCAGCTAGAAGAATCCAGAAATTTTTGTTAAACACAAAAAAATGTATTTAGCAATTTTTAAATTTTCCCAGAACCTTATGCAAAACACTACATTATTGAAATAACCAATTTGTCAGGGTCCTCTTGGATCATCTCATTTGACAAATTTGGCCTTTGCTGAAGATGAGAATACTGAGAATGTGGAACCTTGGCCATCATAGTGAAAAAGTGTTACATCACCATTTCTTGAGCTGTGGAGATTTATTAGGCTTCAGCATGATTCCTCCTCTTCCCCCACCCTCCCAAATATGCCCACTGGCTTTTAAGTGCTAGTCGAAAAGACATCATAGGTTTTTAAAGTGAGTTTCTTTATAAAATCAGGATGATTTTATCAGTCCTACCTCATCCTGAGAATTATAAGGACTTTAAAATAAGACAGATTCTATTAAAATAAAAGACCAGTTTGTAAAGATTTTGTATGTCCTAGCCCATGACCACATATTTTAGGCAATATTTTACAGTAGAGAATTTCTAGTTTAATAAAGCATTCCTTCAATTTTTAGCTTGACCATTTGGCATGTGAATAGGGTGGGACAGGTATGTGAAAATACCTACATAATGCCAATATTAAATTTAGTCAGCCACTAAAAATGCCTCCCCCATGACATTATTGTTAGTTTTTTAAACCCTACTTACTAACAGGGAGAAATATTTTCCTCCTTTCCTGCTGATGCATTTGTGAATATACAACAAAATGACCAAAAACCTGAAGGCAGAGAGCTCCTCGTGATGACAGCTGGTTACCGCAGGCACTAGTAGTCATTGCATGGGAGGGTCCTATCTGGGACGAATTCTTACACATGCAGTAGCCCAGTTGAACTTCCACTGGCTTTTTATGTGACAGTCACCAGGCCTCAGTATTTAAGCTCATATAACTGAGGTAGTAAAACTTTTAACATACATAAATTTTCTGCTCACTGTTGCTTCACAAATTAGAACAAAGCCTTATAGCTTTGTTGCTGACATACTTTTGGACTTTTCTGGGTTTTTTAAAATATATCTTATCATTTTAAACATAAGAATCTTCATCTCCATCTCCACTTCACCCCTCCTGTATCACCTCAATGTGCCAGAACCACTTCATTGCTCCGGAATGCATAGTCCCCTTCCATTCAGAGTTTGTTCTTGAATTTTAAAAGAAGAATATCCCCACACTCTCCCATAACTTTATGTGTTGTTTTTTAGTGCCTATCACATCATAAGGTATTTCAGCTTAAAGATGGGTAGTCCTTCTTACCATCTTTTTAGTGGTCTTTTGGGGCTTTGGCTAGGAAATCAACAGCTTAAAACTAATTATACGACACGTTCCCATCTCCACTGGATTGGTTATGTTCCACTTCAGAATGTAATCCCAGGCACAGATAGTGTTCAAAATGCACCAGTTTCATCAGCTTCATTGTTTACTCTCTCAATGTCAGTGCAGGAGGAGAATGAGGAGAGACTGCCAGCTCAAGGCCACTGTGGGGAAATCTGGGAAGCTTTTGTGATGCCACATAATGCTGTTGGAAGGCTAGACATCAGCACCGCTTCAAAGGCAGTAGCTCTAGGGAGTGTTCATACACAAAGTACCCACCAGGCAGGCCTTTAGCGATTTGTCTTCACCTGAAATGTTGCCCACAGGAGCCAGGGTTCCTGGGCTGGCCAGTGGAATAGCCCCCTGCCACATCATGGCTCCTGGGCACTTGAAATGTGGCTTATCCAAATTGAGGTGGTCTGTAAGTGTACAATACACACCGGAGTTCAAAGGCTGTACAAAAAATACCAAAATTCCTCAATATTTTTCTATTGATTACCTGTTGAAATGACAACATTTTGGATATATTTGGTGAACTAAAATACTTCATTTAAATTAATTTCACCTGTTTAATTTCATTTAACATGGCTACTAGAAAGTTTAAAATAACTTTATGTGGTTCCTGTTATATTGTTATTGGACCTAGACCAGGGGTGGCGAACCTTTTCGCCATTGAGTGCCAAAGTTTATGAAATAAGAATATACTCGTTCAATTCGCATGCCAACCCACCGAGTAAGATAGAGGTATCGATTATTTTTATGTCTATAAGAGGCGTAAGATGTTTTGATAACAAAAAACAATAATTCTGCATGCCGAAATAATTGCTCCGCGTGCCACTTTGGGCACGCATGCCATAGGTTCGCCACCCCCAACCTAGACCCTCCATGATCTGAGGAAGACCCATTGTTCTATAGAATTCTTTTCCCACTCTCTGTCTCTATACCTTTAGCTTCAGTGGTAGGTCTCTGAGTTGCAGGCACATCTGTGGAGATGTCCCCATGTACCTGGTCCTAAGAGCTGGTCAGTGCCCAGTGTCTATGTAGTTTCAGGCTTCATAGGTGTTCAGCCCTTTCCAAGCCTCTCACCAGCCGAGAGTGTCTCCTTTTCCACCATGTCATCCATTGGTGACCACCCACCTCGTTCTCACTGGAGAAGAAGACACATTTGTTCACAGGCAGTCCCTCTCAGAATCAGCTCACAGTGAGGCTGGTTGAGCATAAAAATGTGGCGCTAGGCTGTTAACATCCTTTGTTGTCATGTTGAGTAATGTTACCTATGAGATAGCGGAAGGCGCTGATTCAGGGAACTCCACTTGCTTTAGCTCAATGGGCACTTGGACAGTAAATGAGTGGACTGATCAGATGTGTGATTTTAAATGGGACAGAAAACAACAATACTGCCCCATTTCAAATGTTACGTGTGGTCGGTCTACTGACACCTGAAATTTGGCCCAGTGAGACTAGGCTGACTATATGTACCCTTTGAAATGGGACAATACCGTTGTTTTCTGACCCATTTAAAACAGTACGTCTGGTCAGTCTAATTATATTTCACTATACACAGCAGGAAAGGAGCATCAAAATATTAAGCAATGCATATTTTTCCATTTGTGATTAGGTAATGATCATATATGTCCCTTTAAAATAGCCTTTTATGAAGGCTGTTTTAACAAGATTGTTGCGATATGTCAAAATTAACTTTTATACACTTGTGAATTTTGCTCCCTAAACATAAAGTCTTGGAATTAAAACAGACACACTGGTTGAATATCCCACTAACTGTCTGTGTTTTCTTCTTTGCAGATTCGTATGACCCTAGCAGAGTGGAGAGGGTGTGATGAGATGCCAGTGCAGTGTGGGTACACCGTATTTGCTAATTGAGTGTTCTCTGATTTTGTCGACCAGCCAGCTTGCCCATGTATCAGTGGGAAGCTGCTGGCTCTTAGTGCACTATGACATCCATTACCACTACTACCAGGAAACTCATCATCCCTCCGGAATAGCATTGTGGAAATAAAGATGTAGTCTGTTGAAAGCATCTGTTTCTATAGCATGAAGAGTTAATACCTATATTTAGGAAAGAGTCACATAGACTCTCCTGAATGATGGATTTAGCCACTGTGGTTCCATGTGACAATTTGAACGTGGATGATATAGTGAATGATTTTGAAAGAGCTGTGAATGTTGTCAGTTTCCCTTTGCATTTCCAGGGCCTGCCGTCCATGCTCCTGGTTAAGGCGCTTGCGATGCAGGCTGTTCCCTAACGTTTCTGCACTTTGAGTTTAGGGGAATGTGAATGAGTATATCTGATTCATTTCTAATCAATTTGGCCTTTGGCTGCTGGAAGTAACTGTACTTATAAGTAACCTGCCATCAGAGAATAAAAGCAATATTTTTTAAATTCCTAAAAGATTACAACTTGTACTATAATGTAGTAAGAGTATTATTTATCGGATAATGAAATGCTTTGATCATTTGCAAACATACCATTGTCTGCTTTGCACTCAGTATTATCTCTCTTTATTTTTATTTCCTGTATGGATGTTTAGAAATTCTTTATATGAAAAATAATTACTGGTTTAAAATAGACCATTTTAACAAAGTAACTATATTTCTTTTTACAAAAATGCTATTTTTCTATGATGTAAACAGTTATTAGGTGGCAGATTTTTAAGGAAGTATTATTTTATTTAAGAGTCTGTATCCCTTTGTGTGAGGAGGACCCGGCAAGGGTTCATATTTGCTTTAAAGCATATGTCTCTTACCCATTCACACCTGTGACTTATACTTTATCTTAGAAAAAGATGTCAATATAGATATTTTACAGGGTTAGTCAGACTTTCACAAATAATTTTTTACAAATGGACCTGGACGGTTATTTGTGAAAATAACCCTCTCAAAACCAGCCAATGTCCTTATAACAATTTTTACTGCCATATCCACAAGAATGACCAAAAAAGCATAGTTTCATCTTTGTATATCTGTTGGAATCTGAGCTGAGATCATACTTCCCCATATTCACCCCTGACCCTTTAAGAAATAAGCATTTTTATCTAGAATGATCCTTAATTGGCCTCTGCATATTTTTAAAAGTACTAGAGACATATATATACCATTACAAAAGTATATGAGGCCTATGTATTCTACTGTGTTTACTAGTGCATTAACCTGCACAAAGTTTATGCAGTTTTTATGCATTTTTGTTTTTTCTAAGTAAGATATTCTTATTAGCTAACATATTTTCTGAATAGTTTGTCTCCTTCCATTCTCCCTCCCCCTCTCCTTCCCTTCCTTTCCTTCCTTCCCTACTTCTTTCCTTCTCTCCCTCTTTTATCCTTTTGCCTTTCTATTTTTTTGAGAAACCATTTAGACATTTCAAGTTTCTAAAATGTGAACTGTTGGGTGGTCTGCAATTTGGCCCTAAAATGACTCTGACTGGGCTTCCATGGCCTGTTTTTATCTGTACGATATGATTTGATTTCATGAGAACTTGATGTATTTGGACTTTAATAAACAACACAGAATCTAAGTAATTCTGAAAAATCTTTTCAGATGCACTTATCTGCTTTCTTGGTTCTTACCTATTATTCACAGTTGCTTGTTTCCAGATTTTGGGTCTTATGAAAAGTACGCTCTCATTTTCACAACACAATGAGATGGGCCAAGTCTCTGCTCGGAGTGGTTGAGACTGTTTTTTTCCCAGGAAAAATGTAGTGGGAAAGACGTCAATTACTCTGCTATAGTTGGTGAATCACTTAAGTTATCTGGTAGAACGAAATGAAATGAAGGTAGTTACCTAGAGATGGTGTGGGAGTCCTGCTTCCCTCTTTAAATGCAAATGAAAGGTGTGTGGTTATATATACAAATGCAGATATAGGTACACGCATACACATTTAACTCTGTTATGTCCTTTTACATTTTATTGATTCCATCTAAAGTCTTCTCTTCATCAAAAGAATTAAATTTTAGCTTATTCCTCAAGAGAAATAGGAGGATCCTAAAGAGAAAAAATTATTGTACCATGTGTATATCAGAAACAAACCAAAATATGATAGTCTCTTATTTTGTTTTATTATAAATTGTTGTACCATACCTTTCTGAAACGATTCTGATTTGAGTTGAAATGGTCAATATTTATACTTTTAACCTTAATTTCTAGATTTCAGCATGTATAGAAATCTTTTGGGGGGAGGTAACTTTGAAAATTTGACTTTTAAACTTGCTTATTCTAAGGTAAATAATACAATTGCTAGTGAAAAATAGCTTTCCCAGAGGTTTTGAACTTAACACTGACAACTTTTTTATTATTTGTATTTCTCATATGTACATAACTCTTCATTACTAATTCTGGCTGGACAAAAACTTTTTATATTTTATATTTGTCTGTTTTTCTCATATGTATGGCTTACTTTTGATGTTTAATCACTTGGGGCTTATGAAATTAAATTATAAGTTTTAATTTTGACTATTTGGACCAAAAATTATATGAAGAATTACCTATTAAATGTATTTGTATTTCTTAATTTGCAAAAGAAGGGGGAAATGTTGGTTATATAGCTGTACTGGCCTCTTTGAAGAAAATTTCTGAATGATTAAAAACAAATATCTTTATTATCATTTTCAACCTTATGTTTCGGCAAACCTCAGAAAACTCCTAAGATCCACAGTCCCAACTGCATCTTCAAAATTCTTTTCCGTGTTGTTCGTAATTATTTGGATTGCTTTCTTAAAGGTCCCTTAAAAAGTCTCTACTCTCTGAGGTCCTCGTGTCCATACTAGAATTACAGGTTGAGGTTTTGAAAAGTAGGACTTTTCCTATCCCATTTGACTGTTGGTGAAGTGTTGTTAATGGAAATTCAAGTGCTTCATGCCGGTCACTCTGCAATTAGACCCTGACCACTTTTTGCAGCAGCAAAATGACTTCCTCTGATAGCCGTTTGTTTGAGGACTTCTAAGGAAACATGAGTCAATCCACTGTTGATGCAGCTACTTCCGAGCTCTGAGCCTAACCTGCCATTTCATCTGTTACCCTCAAAGTTTATATTTGTGTGCCTTGACTCTTATTGTTGTTTTATTTAAAATGATTCAATAATACATAGTTGTCAGGTTAACATCTCTTAGAAAGTGACCAGTGCAGCAGAATTCTCTGTTTAAATACGAGAACTTAGAGAAACACTTGTAATTTTCTACATTCTTGTAAGCAGTTATTTTAGTGTTTGGGCCATTGTGCTGCCAGGTCCATCTGTGCAGGGGAGCATGAGGAGTGGGGGTGTTCCTTAATCTGAAACTGTTAGAGCAGGCCTGGGGGATTTCCGCATTTTCTTTCTATTTGTTTTTCACTGCGGATTCCGTACATCTGTTTGTGGGAGGAGAGTTGCTACTCAGGGCAGGATTTAAGAGATACATTCCAAGTGATCTTAAAGCGTCTGCGTGGTGGGAGGTCCTTTTCCCCAAGTGTGAGTTGGTCCACTTTGGGACCCACCAAAGGAAGAAGGGGGAGGGGGAAGATGATAAAATAACATTAAGGACAGAATGGTTAAGGAGTGGTTAAGACGATAATTCAGATTGAGGTCTCTTGGAATGATCGATATAGTCTAGCAAACTGCCCTTTGAAACAGCCCTCGGGTTCATCAGCAGTGCGGCGAGGCAGCCAGAGTGCTTGCGGATTCCTGGCTTTGACTTTTGAGAGCCCCTGTCACGGTTGTGTTTACTACAGAGGACAGGGACATCCTTGTGCTGTGGCCTCTGACTGAAACTGGAACCCAAAGGTGAGTCGCACCATTCATCCCGACGCCTTGATGGGAGGTGAGGAGGAGGCTCCCCACAAGATTGGCCCTGTTCCCACGTGGCAACCAGGCCCGCTAGGTGACTGCAGTCTCTCTCCTGCTTCCCTTCACCTGGCCCCATGGTGGGACAAAGATGTGTGCCTCTTGCTGTCACAGAGCATGAGGGAAACAAAGGCAGGTTCAGGATGAGAAGCATACGGCAGAAATTAGAAGTGAAAACTGGATGTCCCAGCCAGAGAGAATAGCTGTAATCTACAGATTAGAAAGATCAGTGAGTTACCCAGTCTTCACCTGAGTCAGCTGAAGTTCAAGGCCTCACACTCAGGCCCGACAGGCAAGCTAAGCAGAAGCATCTTTAAGAAGAGAACTTCTAAAATCTGGTGAAGAAGGGGCCCTGTAACTCCACAGAAGCTTCGTATCTGCTCAGCGTTTCTTTGGGTACCATGAACAGCTACGGCAGGTAGAGCAGGTCCCAGAAAAAGACAAATAGCAATGGCTGGTAGCCAGCTGTGGTCATCGCCCCAGAATAGGCAGTACTGGGGACCTTAGGTGATGAGGGTGAAGGTGAATGAAGACTAGTAACACCAGCAAAGCAAAGATGAATGTCTTTAAGAAGTTCTTGTACTTCTTTGCACAATGTAGACTTGCAATTTCAGGATGGCTCACCTTCTCAGTAACACGTGTTCCAAATAAAGATTTTGCATGAAAGGCTATGTTCGTTGTCTTTGGCTGTGGGTACAAGTGCTGCCCTCTAAGCCTTAAAGGTTTGTGCCTGGAGGGCCACAAGCTGCATGGGGCACAGATGGTGCCGGTAATACAGGGACAGGTGGCCCAAGGACTTCCAGCACCTTTGATCTCCAGGTATTTCTTGGGCATTAAAGCTCCTTTCAGCACCTCCCACCAATGCTTGATGATGTGGTGGAAAGAGACGTAGGGTCAGTTTGGGGAATGGGCTTGAGTTTTGGCTCCATCACTAACCATGTGGCCTTTTACGTGGCCAGCTTCTGTTTCCCCATCTGCTTCTCTTACTCCTTGACTATAATATATAGAGAAGCCCCTGGCACACTGTGGGTGTTCAATGCATGGAAAGTGAATGCAGACCTGTATTTTACGGGAAACGGGAAGCTTGTAGGTTTTATCCAGGCCTTGGTCTTCATTTAAAGATTTATCTCATTTCTAGGATGATTCTGGAAGCAGAGGTACATTCAATAGCCATCATGCTCTCAATTGGTTTCTGGTAGCCCAACAAACGTATAAGCTGTTGTTTCTGAGTTTTAACATGTTTGCTCCATCTTTCCAACTTAAATTCCTTCTCTCTCCCAGTAGCTTTTGCAGACTGTTGTCCTTGTTTCTCCCTTGGCTCTGCATATGTAGGTCTCAGAGAACCAGTATCCCAGGGCCCTCGCAATAGCCTGAAATTTCAGATGTGTTGAGATGTGAGTTTTAAAGCAACAGCTATTCCCTGTTGGCTGATAATTGAATTTGCATATTAAAATATAACTGGAAAAGAATTCCCTGGACCAAATGAATGCTATAAGACAAAATACGTCCTGGGCCTGGCTCTGCATTAACGAGCTGTGACCACAACCACCTCCCCTAGTCTCTCTGGAACACTTTATAAGTGGAGAAGAGAGATTGAACTAAATTCGCGGTTTTTTTCCAAAGCTAAGATTATATAACTCGTATGTGTGTAAGTCCATAGTGTCTTTTGCCCTGCCAGAGGGTCCAGGAGTAAAACAAGAACAGGGTCATGGCCAGGGTAGGGAGCCCTGCCATCGTTTCTCTCACCAGGGTGGTCCACTTCCCCATTCCAATAATTTATCATGTTTCTCTCCCCCTCACTATGGCTATGGACCAGGCAAGAGACTGATAATATGGAATTCTCCCAAACATACTTTTCTTAGGTTAAGGCAGGGCACGGGGCGTTCGTGAGGCTGGCGGTCAGCCCACGGCATTCATCCACAGTGTCTAGATAGGCTGTTTTTCTCACAACTTGGCTGCTTGGGGTCCTTTTAAATGCATTAGGTTTGTAGATGTTTGGATCTTGCCAGCTAAGTTTCCACCCCACACATAAATCTTCCCCAGGTGGTCAGCTTGTATTTCATGGGCTGGAAATGCCATCAGTCACCCCATTGTTCAGGATTTGGGGGACAATACCTCCATGGAAAATCGAGCACCATCCCTCCCAGGCCCCATAGGCTTCTGGTTTGGACTCAATTGGAGAACCCAGATCTTTGAGCTTTAGGAGGTTTATATTCCTGATTGCCTATAAACTCCATTTACAACGTGCGCACACACACACACACACACACACACACGGCTACCTCCTTCTGTCCTATGCTTCCTGCTACATTAACTGTGGGTGTTTTTACCTTGTTAACCCCAATGGTGGATTTCTAAGGTTATGATAGAAATAAACTCAAATATGGAGAAATAAACTCAAATATGCATTTGCCTAGAGTTTCTTTGGAGTATTTAAAACCAGTGCTCGACATGGGGATGAGAAGACAAGGAAACAAATGTTGTTGGGTCCCTACTCTGTGCCAGGTGTGTTATATGTGTTGATGAACACCATCTTACAAAAGACAGACAGGTATAGAGAAGATTAAATAATTGCTCACAAATGCACCTGGCAGCAAAGCAGGGATCAAACCTACTTCTACATCCCAAGTCCATGCTGTTCAACTTAGTTCGCTGTTCCTCGGGGGGTGAGAGAGTGATCCTCCAGTGAGTCAGGAAAGTCAGAGGTAACAGATTACAATACTAAATGCATTTGTTAGGATTAGGTTCAGCAGTTTATGTTAGAAAATTGGAAACAAGCATGGCTTAAACAAGATGCAAGAGATGAAAGCTTATTTCTCTTGCATTTCAATGAGATCTATAGGCAGTAGGTCTAGGGCTAGCCTGCTAGTTCTATGGCAACTGGGGAGCCAGGCTCCTTGTGTTTCTGTTTCAGCATCTTCATACAGTGGCTTCCCTCCTCAAGGTAACCTCATGGTCCAAAATGGCTGCTAGAGTGCCAGGCATCTCAAAAACTTTCCAGGTAGCTGACAGGAGAAAGAATTCTTCTCCCGGATAGGTTAGCTTCCTTTAAAGAGACTTCCAGGAAGTCCTATACTCTTCTGTTTGTATTCCATTTACTGGAACTTAATCACATGGCCAAGCTAAATACAAAGAAGGCTGGGAAATGTAGTCTTTTTAACTGGGCACCACTGTGGGTCTGAATAAAATAAAAGTTCTGTTACTAATAAAGAGAGGGACAGTAGTTACTGACTGGCAACCAGCCATCTCTATCACTCTTAAGACTACCTCCAGGCATTAGCCTCAGGTTGGGTGGATGCTTACCAGCCAGAAATACAAAATAGTTCCCATACCTCTCAGGTCTCTGTGGAAGGCTTTGCGATGGGAATTGGGCCGTCAGCACTGAAGATTTTGTGTCACCAAAGTTTAAACATGTCCCAAATGGGGAATTTTTAATAACGCCTTCCATCCAATGAGCAACTACGAGGCCAAAAAGGGCCTCTGTAAGCAATCCAGTCTTAGGGTTTGTCAAGTGTAAGCCCTCACTTTCCCGGAAGATGCACCTTCAGGAGGATTGATTTGCCCCCGTTGATGCCCTTAGTACTCACAACAGGGAAGTGTGAGGTGCCTGGAAACACAGGAGTCTAGATGCCAGGGTTTTGGGTTGTGGGCACAACAGCCTTTGTCCACCCCTCTCTGCTCTCCTGAGGACACTCATCGCACCCACAGAGGCGGAGGCTGTGGACTCTGGGCTGTCTATGCTGAGGTTCTCAACAGTCTTCCGGAGAAGCCCCATGGTGGATGGGGGAGGGGCGCTGGTGGCTGACACTGGGGCCATGGAGGGTAGACCAGCGGCCCCAGAGATGGGCTGAGCGGCAGGCAAGTCCCCAAGAAGGGCTGTGCCAGGGCCTTCTTGTTGGAGTCGACTCTTCCAGCCTTGGAAACTGCGGTTTACCACGAGGGAGCCAGACCCACTGAGCAGTTCGGATAGCTGGTTTTCCCACTGAATGGGTCCTGCTTTTCTAACGATGTCAACCCACTTCAGCTGCCGGGTAAGGGTTCTGAACCCTCTTTTCTGGTTATTAAGATTTTTATTTGTCTAGATACATTGAAAAGGAAGTCGGACTACATGATTAAAAGGCAAAAATGAAACAAACCACAAGACATTTAAAGATACCGGGGAAGAGAGTTTGGCAGGTGGCCGTGTTCACACACTCTGAGAATTAGTGTGGCGTTGGCTATTCTGAAGCGTGTAGATGGTGTTGCACAGTGGGTCTCTCTCAAAGGAGCAGAAGAGTTCAGTTGTGAGTTGGGGGGTGGGAGTGGGAGGTTCTGAGCTAAAGGAGAGGCTGGGGAAATTGGGGGAAGACAAGCACCATATTTCAACAAACAGTCCTAAAAGACACACCATTGTTTGTTTCATCTTAAAAAAAAAAAGAAAATGCTGTGGATTAAATCATCATCAGAGGTGCTAAAATGTGGACATGAGATGCACGCGCATCGTTGGTGGTGAACTAGGGTAACTAACCTTTATTTCTCACTCTGTCAGGCTCTAGAGTGGGAGCTCCCACCATCTACACAGGCAGTGTTTTCAAAGTTGGATGTATTTCCTAATTCCTGGAACTTGTTAACAGAGAAAAGGAGGCTGATTTCGTGTGTCTGGTGTGGGGACTAAGACATTGCTTTTTTTCAAGTGAGCACATCAAGTGATTTCGATGTGCTTAGCTCCATAGACACTAAAGGAAACGCTGGAGTCTTCAGAAGTGGTTCCACAGACCAGACACCAGGTTTCCTCCTGGCTCAGGGCACCTGTGCACGCCCAATGCTCGTGTCTCTCACTGGCCAGCCTTGACCTTCTCTTCTCTTGACAATGTCCATTCATCCATCAGGTCTCAGTTTAAGCCTTAGGTTCTGCAGCAGCTTCCCTTAACTGGCCAGGTGAGCATGGTGCTAAGGTCTGAACGGGATCCCCCAAATTCCGGTGTTGAAATTGAAGGCCCAATGTCAGGGTATTAAGAGATGGCACCTTTGGGAGGTGATTAGGCCAAGAAGGTGGAGCCCTCATGAATGAGATTAGTGCCTTTATGAAGGATACCCCAGAGAGCTCCCCTGACCTTTCTGAAGATTTATTTTATTGTTTTTGACAGAGAGAGAGACTGAGACAGAGAGAGACAGAGAGAAGGGGGAGAGCCCAGAGCAGTCTCCATAGTTGTACGTCATTGAACCGGGGGCCTCCCACATGGGAAGCTCGCCTGGGCGAGAACTGAACTGGGGCCACACCCCAGTTCAACATATGGGTCCCCATGGGTTGGGGCCATGACTGAATCCTCAGACCTCAGGCTGCAAAGCCAGTGCTTAGCCCACTGAGCCATCCCGGCTTCCCCTCCCTTGCCCTTTTCACTGCATGAGGAGACAGAAGAAGTCTGCAGACCAGAAGAGGGCGCTCACACCACCATGCTGCCACCCTGACCTCAGACCCCAAGCCTCCAGAACCATGGGAAATCTATTTGTGGGGGTGTAACCCACCCAGTGTGACTGAGGCAGGCTGGGGAGCTGAGACGCACTCCCCTACGCGGCACTTACAATGATTGTAATAAAGCGTGTTTAAAGCTCAGTTGTCACTGTTCCTAACTCCTCCTAAGTGACAAGCATCTTGAGGGTTGTGTCTATTTCATGAATCCATGGGTCCTGACACCAGTCCTGGCATGGGCATGTATTGACAGCATTAGCTATCTATCAACTCTTTTTCTTTTTTTTTTTGAAGCAAGAACACAGGTGTTCAGATGTTAAACAAAAGGAGGAAGCAGGGGCCACCGGGATCTCTATTTTATTTTGGTGCAGCAGGAAGTCAACACGATAGCACAATGAAAATTTACAAGTCTGGAAGTGTTTATACCAAATTGTTATCAATTGTTATTTCTGGAATTTGGATTATGAGTATATGTATATATATTATTTATCTGTGCTTTCTATAAAAACAGCTGTTGCACACACAAAAAGAAAAAAGAAAAGAGAAAGAAAAGGAGAAGAGGGAGGAAAGATTGGAAGAGAAAGAACAACATAGGTGGTGAATTGAACTACAATGGTGGATGGGATAGGAGTTGCATGGGTGAAAATGGGGTAGTTGGGGTTCTACCCGGGAAAGGGGACTTGTGGGGAAGCAGACAGGGTCCAGAGTGTTCAGGGAAGGTGGGCAGAGTGCTGGAGCAAGTGTGGGCAGGAGGGGAGCAGGAGGGGCCCCAACATCGCCGGCCTGCGGAGACTCACCTCCCTTGCACAGTTTGGGCTGAGTCCTCACGGTCTTCACGTGAGGAACATGTGGGACTGACTATACGAAGGACGCCAGCGAAGCACACTCAGCCTCTTCGAACCTTCACTCTCACAGGATCCAGTCCAGTTTCACCCTCAAATCTGACTTTCTATGAGACAGCAGGAAGTGAATTCAGGGGTCTCCATTCCTATTGGCTCATGCCTACTATTCTTTCCATACGGAACAATGCCTTTTGTTACAACTAGGGATAAAATCCAGTGCTGGTTAATATTACTCTTGGCTGAAATTCACCCTGAAATCTAACCACTCAATGAACCTGTGTCAATAATAATTGATAGGACATTTTTTTTTTAATAGAAGAGTTGTTTTTTTTTAAGTCTCTGAAAGCAAGCTGAAAGTGAGATAGCTGCCTCCAAAATGGACTAATACCCTTGCTCTAAGATATTCATACCCTTCCAAAGTCTCCTCCACATTAAATAAGTCTAAACTTTATAATAAACTAGCATATTGCAACAATTATGATGAGTGGATTCTGAAGTTAGTTAATTAAAAGCATCGTGGCTTCCAAGTTCTTCTTGCACACCTCACTTTGAGGGAAGCCAACAGCCATGTCAGGAGGGTGCTCAAGCAGCCCGGGGGAGGGGGCCACAAGGCGAGGTGCTGAGCTCCCACCAGCAACCAGCACCCCCTTGCCTGCCACGGAGTGAGCCAGGGAAGCGGACCGGTAGGCCCAGCTGAGCTGTTCCCTCATGCTGACAGAAACGACGTGAAATGATAAGTGTTCATTTTACTTTTAAACCACTACATGTGGAGGTGGCTTGTTTTGCAGCAATAGGGATCTTATTCTGAATGATTGACTTTGAACCTAAGAAAGGAAGTTAGAAAGCAAAAGGGAATCTTATGATTGCTTGTGGGAAAGAAGAAATGTAAGACTGGGGTTGCAGGGATTTATTCTGACAGCTACATAATTTTCCCACAGGGTCTGCCCTTTATTTATTTATTTTCAACTCTGGAAGAACAAGTAGAAGCTGCCCAGAGTTACCTCTGCCTTTGGAGAGCTGTACACTCATGCACTTGGACAGAACGCTGTGTCTGTGTCATGACAATGCCACACAGTTAATGCCACTATTTTTAAATGACTGTCTTTATTATAAAGGTCTGTCACTCTCAGAGTTATAATTGTGCCCATATTCTCTCCGAATCAGAGCCATTCCACATACATAAGACTGTACCACGAAGAAAAATAAGCTAAACTTGTAGAATTTGTTTTGTTTTGTTTTACAATAGCTCATCATTATTCAGCTTGAGTACCCCCAATGGATGCTACCTCAGAGGGTATCCATTTTTTTCTTAATCCAGGGAAGTTCAAGTCACAGAGCCTTTGCATAGATCCTGGTATCCTATATAACAGAGAGCAAACATTGTATGAAAAGAAAAGGGGTGCTCAGGACTTCCATGGGTCATGATCGTGGCATATTGAGGAGTCTCTGCAGGGTCCCCCACTTCAAGGAGTGAGCTCTGGGCTCACAAGCAGGGCTCGCATGGGGTTGCCATTGCCACAGGCAACCCCACAGTGACAATGTTGAGCACCTGCCTGCTTGGAGACCTCTCAGCTCCAGGAAACTGAACCATCCTGGATCCTGGACTGCCTGGTTTTGTCTGTTCTTGAGTGATCTTTGGGAAAAGTTGGAACTGGTCATTTTTTGGAAGCATTCACATAATTCCTTCCATTTCAAGCTGGGGTGTGGCAACAAGTCGCTCACTGAAGAGTCAGCCCAGCTCTGCCTCCACATGGCTCTGTGCGTCCCCCCCGTGGATTAGGTCAAAAGCACATCAGCACCTGAAGGGGTGTGATTGGATTACCGCTGAACAAGTGCTTATTCTCTAACCCCCATCCTTCCTCTCCAGTGCACACCCCCTGTGCCTGTATTTGGAGCTTGGCCACGTGGCTTGTTTTGGCCCATGATACTCATATGTTTGAAGATGTGCTCTGACCAGAGGCTTGAGAGGTGCTCCAGTACCCACTTTCCCTCTTGTGCTTCTCCCCGTATCACGCTAATATGGTCCACGCAGCCCCTCATTCTGGAAAAGTGGGAGCCTTTCAGAGGTGAGTCACCCACCCCAATCAACCTAAAGACCTAGAGCTTGACACTCTGGGTGACCCACAGAGTGAGCAAGAAAAAAAAAATGCTACTGTGCTATGTCCCTGAAATGTTGGTGGTTGCTTGTTACAGAGCGTCCCGGTGACAGTAGCTGCTGACTAGAACGTGGGCTAGTTACCTTGTTTATTTATCTGCTTTTGCCCCCCTTTGGGTGAATTGTGCCCTCTTAAGATACCCACGAATTGTGGGGATGCTGGGATGGCTCAGTGGGCTGAGCATTCATCTCTCAACCCTGGGGCTGGGGTTGGAGGATCATGTCCCAGCCCCGTCTGTGGGGACCTATACGCTGAACTGGGGTGTGACCCCAGTTCAGTTGGGCAAGCTTCCCATGTGGGAGGCCCCCAGTTCGGCTCCCACCCCAGGTATGCTTCCCATGTAGAGGCCCCCAGTTAGCAGAGGTGTGCCCCCCATGTGGTGGTGGGGGTGGTGGGGGTGGGGGTCCTGCCCTGCACAGCCCCGCGCCCACATGTGGAATGAAACTATACCGAGAACTAGTGATGTACAACTATGGAGACTGCTCTGGGTCCTCCTCCTTCTCTTTGTCTCTCTCTCTGTCAAAAACAATAAAATAAATCTTAAAAAAAGAAAAGATGCCCACGAATTGTCGGCCTCACTCATGCCCCAGGTCAGGGCCGTTAGGAATATCTGGGATCTCCCGGAAAGGGTGTGTGCTCAAGAGCGTGCCTCTATGCCCTCTGACCCCAAGCCAGCCCTGAAAACATGGGTGCCAGATGGCTCCCAGTGGGTGACCCTGGGAATCTCCCCACGCACCCCTCTCACCCACCCCTGCCGTCTACAAACCTGAGGGTGAAGTTGAACCCAGACTTTTTCTCCTACATTCCTTCTTCAAGGCCTTAAAGTCATTAGAGGGCTCATCTGGTTTTTGTACATTCCAACACCTTTCTAAAATCCTGACACGAGGAGTGGCTTTGTTTCTCAGTGTACAGATTCATTTCTTTGGAAAAAATCCTGGTTTCTAAAGGGACGGTGACCTGGGAGAGAATGGAAACTATATCTGAGGTTTGTGAAATCCAAGTTGAAACCCCAGTCAAATATCCACACTTGCCATTAGCCATTGGGATCAATGGCTCCATGATGATGGCTGTCACTAACGGGGTACAAACATCCCTGTCAGGGAAGGAAATCCTCTCATAACACGGAGCCTGCCCAAGGGGGCCGGCAGCCCCACGCAGGCATTTCCACTCAGGGCCCTTGCAGTCCGTGTGGGAAACGCCGCTGGGATGCGGCCCGTTCGTCAGCGTGGGAAGATGCGGCTCTGCTCTGTCTTCGCGGGGACAGTGAGTGGCCGCCTTGTCCTCCTGAGAAGAGTGTGGTGCTGGTGTTTGACCATTAGGGGGCAGTGTACGCTCGTGCCAAGGCAGCGCGATCGCCGTGCTGCCGGCCGCCGCGTGGCCTGCGGTTTCTCCTGCAGGCTCAACCCTCAGAGCAGCTTACTTGAAGGTCTAGGTGGAGGTACTTTGCTGCAGTGGGTTGGCGTGAAAGAAAGGTTTTAAGGGATGCTTTTCCTGGATGTCTACTTTATTTGTGAAAATGTGCAGATAACTCACAAGCAAGCATATAGGGGCCTTAGAACCAGATGGGCCTTCGATGAATTCAAGTTTTGTCACTCACTGGGAACATAAGCATGTCACCGTAGAAAGGGTTCTTCTGAGGATTTTACTTGAAAATTAGATAATGTCTGCCGAGAACTTAGCAAAGTGCCTGTTCAGATCAATGTTAATGGTAGCAGAGGCCCACACTGGGCGTGAGCCCCGTGAGGAGCCAGGGTGGGCACTGGAGTCCCTGCAAAACGCCATTTCATGTTCCCACAAAAGGGCGAGATTAAGTGACTTGACTAACACAGCCACTTCCTCTCGCCCTACCCCCACCCACCCCTGCCTGCCTCAGAGTCAGGGGCCACAGACTGGCTCTGGATGGAGCACCCCCCCCTCACCCTTGAGAGGTTTTGGAGGAAGCTGTCTTGAAGAAAGAGACATTGTTTTTTCTTCGTTACTGGCTCCTGCAGTACCCGGCACAAACCCCGGAACATAGTAGGCACTGGATGCAAGTTGTGAAGTTAACTCATCCTTCATGCTTTGCTTGTTGCCTCTGGAAGTAAAACCCGCATCCTCCAAGCCCTTGCAGTGCTGCCCCCTGCTGACTGTTTATGTACGCTGCATGTGTGTGTGCACACAGCATGTGTTGCATGTGTGTGCACGTGCACGTGCTGTGTGTCATGTGTGCACATGCCACGTGTGTATGTACACTGCCTGTTGCATAAGCACGTGTTGCCAGTGCATGCACTATAGTTGCATATGTGCCTTGCATGTGTCATGAGTGAGCATGTCTTGCATGTGTGAGGAGGGGTGATGACACATATGCACAACACTCGCTCGTGCTTTAACATTCAACAGGTGACCATGCCCTTCAGCTCTTAGCGTACTCCCTCACCCCATCCCTGTGGCAGCCGCTGCCAGGTCCAAACACCCTCAGGGAATTGTGGGAAGGGTCCCATTTTTCTAATTGCAGTCTTGTTGCAGTGTTAGGTCTTCTTTCTTCAACATAAAGTTATTTCTATACTAGTATACAATGTCTTCCGAGGGCCACGGGAAGTCTCCAGTAGGGAAGTCGAGGTCAGACTGTTTTGTGGCTCCGATGGTCTCTGCTCTGCCCTAGACGGTTGGCTTTCAGGTCCCGGGGTCATATTTCTTGGGGGAGGAGATCATGAGGGGTTGAGGGCACCTGGGAGAGAAATGGATTTTCCATGGCAAGGGGGCCTTGTTTTGTGCCAGACAAGAGAAAAATGAGACATGAATGCCTAATGATTGAGCTTCCTGGAAAGTCCCAGAACATGTGGCACAAACGTTCATGCCTTGGAAACATACGCAAACCAGTAATCAAAAGTCCTTAGTCTCCAGCACACACACTCGCCTGAGTATGAAATGTGGAGAATGCAGGTGGAGTATGGCTTTCCTTCAGTCACTTTTGTGAGAGTAAAATGAAATCACATTACCTCTAGAAACCACACAACCAGGGGCAATCTATGAATCCACTCCATCAAACCGTCTCTTTTTCCTCCGAGGGGCAATTAAATTGTGGTTTCTTGATACAAATCTAATGACGAGTCTGGTGGTGATCTTAAGCAAATCATCTGACATTTAAGACATTTGTACCTGTAAAACATCCCACTTTTCTCACTGGGATGGCTAAGAAGGTCACTTATGATCCTGTATGTCTGTGGTTCTTCATCATGGCTGCACATTTAGAAAGACTGCTACCTGAGTCCTCATCCAGACTCATTATATCAGAATTTCTGGGTGTTTGGATTAGCTGTCCATGTTTTCGTTTGTTTGTTTTCACGAAAACTGTCCCAGGAGGTTCTGCTGCATGGTCAGAGCTGCTACACATGAAGGAATGTCCTAGACCATGGCAAAATCTCCAGGCATGAGAAATTCTGTGTCATTTGCACATGGGAACTATCTCAGCAGATAGAAATGACCACAATCCCACATTCAGGCCCAGGGTGGCACTGGCCATACCAGGCTGGTGTCTATCACATGAGGGACAGACATACCTTTGCTTCTACTAGCCTCTTTAGGGCTTCCAACAGGAAGGGACGGGACTTGGGGCTGGCGTGAAAGTGGTAGACAGATCGCCCTTACCTGGGCTAAGGGAGTCCCGGCTGTAGGTTGAAATGCAATAATTCTCCCCGTAAGAATACAGGGCTGTAGCTCTGGGTCACTCTGGGTTTCTAGGCTCTGCTCCCTCTATTCACCTCACCTCTGGCCTGTCCTCTGTCCCCTCATGGTCCCCTTCCTTTGGTAACCCTCCTGCACTGGCCCAGCATGTGAGTAATGAAGGGCTCATTTCTGTCCTTGTCCAGCCCAGCCGGGCACGGGTCTTGGACGTTGCTCACATGCCTGGAACAAATACCCAAGGCAAGGGCAGGCCCTTTTGTTCTTTTATATTATTTTCAACAGGCCTTTCAGTGACACACAATTAGCTCCGACTAACTGTAGGAGACAGAAGAGGGTGAGCTTGGGGGGGGTCATTCCCTCAGCACAGACATTCTTCAGGGAAGTAGAACACGTGTCAGTGCGCCCATTGTCAGTGTTCTCACTACCCTAGTCCATGGAGCCCTCAGCAATGTCCCCAGGGTGCCTAGGGAGGCCCTTAAGCCTACCAGCAGTGACAAACGGTCCCCTACCTCCTCTCAAGCAACTCATACCCTCAAATGACTAACGGTCTCTTCCCTCTAGAGTGTGTTTTGGAAAAGGTAGGTACTTGTCTTTAAACAGTCTTTGGTCCACATTCAAGGAAACTGGAAAAATTGAGGAGAACAAACTGCAGAGATTATAGAAAACACATTGTTTATGAAGTGGGAGTCAGTTCAGAATTTGGACTTGAATTCCTCTTTTGGTAGACGCTGGTTGCTCTTCCTCACCCCAACCTCCCACCTGCTCTCACCTTCTTCCTGAGTATAGGACCACATAGCTAACTCCATCACAGTCTTCCTTGTGTCTGGGTGTGGCCGCACAGTTAGTTCTCACCAACGGAATGTGACAAGGAAAGGCATGCACCACACCCGCCTCACTTGGTTAAGAAGGAATTTGCTGCCCTGGGATCTCTCTCGCTCTTTCCCCTTCAGTGTTATCTTCTGACCTGGCTTCAGCCTTGTAGCTGAGGACAACACCCTAGGAGATGGCAGGGTCACAAGACCCTCATTTGTGTCCTTGACAGTAAGGGTCAAAGCTCTGATTTATTAAGCAGAGCTGGTCCCTACTGTGGGGACTGTTAGAGGCATGGGAAATTGATATCTACCTTTCTTAAGGCACCAAATTTGGTCTCTTTGTTACAGCAGCTTAGCCTTTACCCAAATACGTTCACTCACAGGGTAAATTTCGCTTCTAGATTGTGGTTTCTGTCCTTGCCTGACCATTAACTCCTATCTTCTCAAGAAAGACAACTTGCATGCCCCTAATTTCAAAAGACTATGCCTTCCATCAGCCTTTCTTGTTAATCTCAGGAGTGGGGAGTTAACAATGGCGTAACATCTTACCTAGAGGTATGGCTATAAAGTTAGAGTATAATGAAAAATCCTACAGAATGAAAGCGATCCTTGAAAAGTCCTTTAGGATGTCTTCATGGTAAGAACATATCTCAATAAGCCAACATGGGCTGGCTTTTCATCCACCTCAGATTAAGTGTTTGGGCTGCATTCAGCAGCCATAAAGTTGAAGACAGGCCTTAGAATCACATCCAGCATGACACGATGCTTGCACCATGAGAAGGGCTTGGGTTCTGAGCTGCACAGAATGAAAAACAGATTTTCAAGCTCAGCTTACTCTAGGGACCAATGTCCCTGGGGGACATGGGTGATGTCTGGAGACTTTCGTGGTAGCTAAAATTAGGGAAGGGAGACTACTGGCATCTGGTGAGTAGAAGCAATAAAGCCACTAAACTTCCTAGAATGCACAGGACAGCCCCCATAACAGAATTACACTGCACCAAATGTGAATGGGTCTGAGGTTGAAACATTGTGGTCTAAGGCAGGGGTCCCCAACCCCCTGGCCATGGACTGCTACCTGTCTTTGGCTTGTTAGGAACCCGGCTGCACAGCAGGGGGTGAGCAGATGGTGAGCGAGCAAAACTTCATCTGTATTTACAGCTGCTCCCCACTGCTCACGTTACCACCCGAGCTCCGCCCCCTGATAGATCAGTGCAGCATAAGATCCTCCTAGGAGCACGAACCCTGTTGGGAACTGCACGTGTATATCTCCCTGCCCCCCAATACTCCCACCCCCTTCGTGGAAAAACTGTCTTCCATGAAACTGGTCCCTGGTGCCGAAATAGGCTCATTAAGAGGAATGGCGGGGCAAATTGTACATACACCTCCCAGACCTCTCCCTAGCCCCTCCCCTCACTTACACATGCTGATTTTCACTTCAGTTTAAGTAAGTTATATATATTGCTCTTGCTGCTCCTTGGAGCCAGACAACAAGATCATAGATCCTTGGCACTTCATTTATATCCTATTGTCCTAGAGACCAAAGATGTCCTATTTGGGTCAATCCTAGACTGGTTCAGGAAGTTTCATTAATAATAATGAACACTTTTATCTTGCCTAATTTTTGGCTTTCTAAGTGACATAGGCTCCTACTCTCATATTTTTAAAAAAATGGGGGGAAGCCGGGATGGCTCAGTGGGTTGGGCGCTCACTTTGCAGCCCCAGGGACCATGGATTGAATCTGGCCCCGGCCCATGTGGATCCATATGCTGAAATGGGGAGTGTCCCCGGTTCAGGTCTCACCAGGGTGAGACCCCGGCCCAGTTCCTTCCCTGTGCAGCCCCGTGCCCACTTGTAGAATAAAATTATGTGGCCAAACCAATGATGTGCAACTATGGAGACTGTTCTGGGCCCTCCCCCTTCTCTGTCTCTGTCTCTGTATCTTTCTCTCTCTCTGTCAAAAACAATAAAAATAAATCTTAAAAAAATAAAATGCTCCACTGATCTGCTGCTTTTTGTCAGGGACACCTTACAACAACCAGCCTCAAGGCTTCTTTCTCTCTTGGGTTTATCCTGGAGTGTTTCAAGAAGCACCCACCTCATGCCAGCACCACACCACAGAAAATAGTTACTGGCACCTGCTCTCAATGACCTTCCCTCCAGCCTCACCTTGTGAACCCGCCTCTCAGCTATACTTCTCTGAATGCCTCCAGTGGGCTTGTACCATCCTGGAAATGAGGCGCCGATGTAGACAGCACCTGGTTTATCTGGGGGAGTCTTCCTGGTCCTATTCCTGGACAGCAGATGACGCAGAGACAAGAAGGGAGCTTTAGGGCCCAAAGAGTGCAGATGAGTACTTTGTTTCACAATTCTATGGGAGCCCTGATGGTGGGCCAACCCAGGAATGCCCCTGGACAGAATGTGAGCCACAGACAAGTCACCTGCCACCATCACATGGTCAGAGCAATGATGACAGAAAAGCTGCCGTTCCTGAGGTTTTCTGAAGCTTGGGTCACTGTGCCTACTGCTTTACATACATTATCACATTTAACCCCATAGCCTTATGAACCTCACTCTGTTCTAGGCACTGGGGAAACTACAGAGAACAAGGCAGACAATAGTTTCTGCTCTCAGAGGGGCTGTGATCTAGTGAAGGAAATACACAAACCAAATATGTGAAATATATAGTACTTTAATTCCACACCCATCTGTAATAAATACAAGTTAGGAATAAGAGATTATTTTCTTAATATGTTAAAGGGTAACTCTAAAACATCCTTCAGAAAATATCCTACTCAACGATCAAATATTGAAGGGTTTCCCTCTGAGATGAGGAAGGAAACAAACTTCTCATCATTATGATACTTGAGGTCTTTGCCTGTGCAATAGAGGAGAAAAAATAAATTGATAAGTAAATAATAAAATTTATAAGAAATGATGCTGTTATTATTGCCAGGTGCTATTATTTTGAACCTAGAGATTAAATATTAGAATAAATAAATAAATTTCTCAAGGTTTCAAAGGTCAATTTTTTAAACTTGATTTTGTTTAGTGTAACAATGAGAAAATTAAATTTTAGATGACATTTATAATAGCATTAAAAAGTCAAATATCTAATAACAAAGGTGCTCAGTATCTTTACTCTGACAACTAGAAAATATTAAGAAAAATTCAAGAAAACCTAAATAAGTGGAGAAGTAGATCATTTTCATGTTTTAGAGGATTAAATAATCACAAAGATTTCAATTCTCCCCTGAATTCTCCCCAAGTTGAATCCGTAGATTAAATGCAATTCCATTGAAAAAAAAATCATCCATTTTTATGGAAATGAGCTGATTGCAAATTTTATGAAAGTGCAAAGGGCCAAGAATAACAAAGACAATCTTAGAGAATAACAGAGCTGGAGGGTATACACCATAAAATATCAAGTTTTTTACAATGCTAAGTAATTAAGAAAATGGGGTATTGGCCCAAGGAGGAAAAATAATCCAGAGGAAAAGAATGGAAAGTTTGGAAACAGATCACTGCCTCAAAGGTCACTTTTATGATGGTACAGTGCGGAACAGGTGTTCTTCCCAATCAAGGATGCCTGAGGGTACTGGATATTCTTTTGAGTGAGAGATGAACTCTTATTCTTCCTTTGTACAATTAACAATAACAATTCCAGTTGGATTTTAGATTTAATTGTAATAGAAAATTTATAGTTTTATAAGCTAATATAGTAATATAACTTCATGACTTTGGGTAAGGCAATGTATTTAAGCGCGCACACGCGCGCACACACACACACACACACACACACACACACACACACACAAACCTGACTTAAAAATAAATAAATTGAACTACATTAAAATTGTGGGGAAGCTGGGATGGCTCAGTGGGTTAAGTGCTCGCTTTGCAGCCCTGGAACCCAAGGATTGAATCCCAGCTCCAGCCCATGCAGACCCACATGCTGAACTGGGATGTACCCCCAGTTCAGTTCTTGCCGGGACCTATGCAGGAGGCTCCCGGCCCAGTTCCTGCCCTGAGCAGCCCCGCACCCACCTGTGGAGTGAAACAATATGAAAAACTAATGCTGTCAACTATGGAGACTGCTCTGGCCCTCCCCCTTCTCTCTCTGTCTCTCTCTCTCTCTGTCAGAAAACAATAAAAACAAATCTTTAAAATTGAGAATTCTGTTGATTAGAAGTTGTCACTAAGAAAATAAAAAAGCAAGCCACAATATAGAAGATATTTGCAATATAAGTCCCAACAAAAGATTCAGATCTAAAATATGTAAAGAATTCCTACAAACCAATAAGAAAAGAAGCGGACAACCCAAAAGAAATACTACAAAAATCTTGAAAATACAATAGAAGAAAATATCCAAATGATCATTAACATATGAAAAGGTGTTCAATCTCATGTGTCATCAAGGAAATGCAAATTAACACCACAATGAGATATCTGTGAACACATAACAGAATGATTCAAATTTAAAAAAAAACTGACAATATAAAGAGTTGACGAGATGTGGAGAGCAGAAGCCCCCCACTTCCTGCGATCATGGACATTGGTGCAGTCATGTTGGAAAACTGGCTGAAAGCACCTATTAAAACTGAACATACTTGAATCCTATAATACAGTAATGCCATTCTTCAGTTTTTGCCCAATATGTTCATCAAAATACACGTGTAGGGGAAGCCAGGATGGGTCAGTGGCTTAAGCGCTCACTTTGCAGACCTGGGGACAGAGGATCAAATCCCGGCCCCAGCCCATGCGGACCCATATGCTGAACTGGGGAGTGCCCCCAGTTCGGTTCTTACCGGGGCGAGACCCCAGCCCAGTTCCTGCCCTGTGCAGCCCCGCCCACCTGTGGAATGAAACTATGTGGAAAAACAGATGATGTGCAACTATGGAGACTGCTCTGGGCCCTCCCCCTTCTCTCTCTCTCTCTCTCTTGCTCTCTCTCTCTCTCTCTCTCTCTCTCTGTCAAAAACAATAAAAATAAATTAAAAAAAAAATACACGTGTAAGAATAGCCCCAAACTGGAAACAATGCAAATGAATAAATTATGGTCTATCTATGCAATGAAATGCATACAGCAATGAAAAAGAACAAGCATCTATGTCCCACGACAATATAAATAAATCTCACAAACAATATCATGTATTAAAAACTAGACACAAAAAGGACATATTTGGCAATTTCATCTACACAAATTTCAAGAATAGGCAAAGTTATTCCGTAGTGATAGAAGTCAAGATGGGTAATTTGGGGAGAGGACTAGTAAAGCCCAGTGTTTAGATCTGGTGATGATTACAGAGTGATTACATATGTATGCAAATGGCTTTGAGTTGTGCTCTTAAGCATGGGGCACTTCACATACTTGACTATAAGCATGCAGTCCTTCAATTTAAAGAATCTATTAAGTAATTTCAAAGGGTTAAAAAAAAAAGCTCCACCAATTTATTCTTTGTGGAAGTGGCGTGTGGGGGTTCAGAGATGTAGAAGTGAGTGGCTGATAGTATAGATCGAGAAGTTGAAGCATCTGACCTTTTTAAACTATGCACACAACTCTTCCTCTACTCTCCCCTTAATGAAAGGGGAAAAAGGCTAGGGATGACTTAAACTTGCTCTGCTAATCAAAAATTCTACAACTGACCACATCCAGAGTTATTTCTGTGAGAAAATTGATACTCTCATGATCAGCTGGTGAGAGTATGAGTTGGAGGACAATTTTGTGGTTATTGATCACAGCTTTTAGGAAGCATAACTTTCAATTCAGCAGTTACAGTTCTAGGAATCTGAATGTGTGCATACAGAGGCCCTTTACAAGGATGGAGGATGTTTATTGAAAATCTTAAGAGGAAAAAAAAAAAAATGCAACAATCTAAATGTTAATAGGAAATAATTATTATATACAATATATAATAAATCAAACAAATAAACAATATATATAATAAATAAAATAGAGTAGATACAGAGTGAAATTTTATGCATTATGCAGCCATTAAAAAGGATGAGATGAACTGATACGGAAATATATCTACAAAAGACATTTCTAAATTAGATAAACAAGGAAGTAAGTTGTGGAACCAATGGAAGAGATGGTCTGAACTTGGTTACGAGCAAGAGTTCTGCAGCCAGAAAGCTGGAGTTCAAACCCTGTCTCTGCCACTTCCCAGGTATGTGACCTTGAACAAGACACTTAACTTCCGTGTTCCTCAGTTTTCTATCTGTATAATGAGGATACAAATGTGAGACTAAGATGAGTTACTAAATGTTAAAGACTTACAATAGTACCCAGTGTCAAACAAACACTCCAAAAGGTTTAGCTGTTGCTATACATACAGTATGATCGCATTTATGAAAACAAAGACCATAGAAAATGATATGTATCTCCATAAATACCTGTGGATACATTTAAAGGGGAGCTACATGATATGTCATTGTATGTATGTTTTACTGATGTAATTTTTTTTTAACCAAAAGCTTTATTTATTTATTTATTTATTTATTTATTTATTTATTTATTTATATTGTTTTTTAACAGAGAGACAGACAGAGACAGTGAGAAGGGGGAGGGCCCAGAGCAGTCTCCATATTTGACATTAGTTTTCTATATAGTTTCACTTCACAGGTGGGTGCGGGTCTGCGCAGGGCCGGGAGCCTCCCGCATAGGTCCCAACAAGAATTGAGCTGGGGCACACCCCAGTTCAGCATATGGGTCCACCTGGGCCGGGGCGGGCACCCGATCCTCAGGCTTCAGTGCTGCAAAGCAAGTGCTTAACCCGCTGAGCCATCCCAGCTTCCCCCTGATGTACTATTTTTTACTGTGCATTTAAAAAGGCCACTTACTTTCTGTGTAAAGAAATAGCCCCAAGAGCCTTCCAACTGGCTTTGGGATACAGTCTGCCTGATCCACGGGGTTTCTGTCACATTTCTGAAGACACAGCCTTCCTCACTCCACCCCAGCTCTACCTTCAGCAGCCCCAACCTGCTGGTCTATGACTAGGAAAGACCAGAGGCCAACCCATAGCGCGTGGCCTGTCCCCAGTGAAGGGTTAGCACAATGGTAAAGCTGGGGTTTTCCTTTCTCCGCTCCCAGCCTCCTCTTCCTGCGGTCTGTCCCTCTCTGGGTCTCATGGGCCTGGATAAGAAACTCTCCCTTTCCTCTAGAAAATCTCCCACAGTAAAGATTTTAATACACTCACCCATATTCAATACTCTATGACTGATAAATTACATGTGTGTTCTGCAATAGTGTTTACTTTTTCCTATGAATAAAAAAGAAGACTTATACCCCCAAACAAAGCCTCTGGAATTGTAGATCAGCAGAGAACCTCAGCATGAGTCTTCCTCACAAAAGGTGAAAAAACATGCTCTCATGTGTGTACTTCCTCCTTCACTACATCTTGTCCTCTACTGTGACCAGAGCCTGTCCCCATATTCAGGCTAATATATCAAGCGCCTGGTTGTAAGCCCAAAAGTCATGGGATTTGGAAGCGAGGCCTGGGTTCTATCTTGATTCTCTCTGGGATATCTGGAAATGTGGTTTTAACTCCAGGCCCTAGAAAATGGGGATGATAATAGTTCTTAGGTGGATATTTTAGAGGAATTTATGACAGTTTTACTTAGAAAGTACTTTGACCTTTTTAAGAAAAAGTCTCAATGTATTAAATTTATTCAATGTTTTTTCTTTCCTATGTACTTATTTAGTCATTTAATATTATTGTTCATTAAAAACAAATCATTCTTTTTCTTTTATTTTTTATTCTTTCTACCTTTAATCAGTAAAATATTTATTGAATACTGCAAAGGAACACCATAAAGAAGCAGGGCTGATTTTAGAAATAAAATGGTCAGTTCTTAACTAGTACAATCAAACAAGTGTTATGCTGAAAAAGAACATGGGCTTACTCCAATAATGCTGGAATTTTCTGTAAATCTTGTGGGCTGAGGAATGTAAACTAATACTGAAGGCATTCTTCAAAGAGGGCTATCACAGTACCTCCCTTAAAGATAAATAACTCTCACTTAAACGTTCGTCTTTTGCACATACTGTGGGAACATCTATTACGTGAGTTTTGAGTCACTGGTGCAAGGCCATTTTGTGAGAAAGTTGTTAAGGAGTTTAACGATCTAGATGTCCATAAAAACTTTAAATAGTCGGGGGGGGGTACCACAAATATGGCAGAAGATGCTGCTAATCGGATGGACAGAAGAGAGAGAAATTAGGGAAATCTAGGAGAAAATGGTACCTAAGCCTTGTCTTGACAGATGGATAATGTTAGGTAAACAAAAAGCTCTTACGCAATGTGAGGAAAGATGGAAAGAAGAAAAGAATAGTGAGTCCAGAAAGCTCCATGGGCTGTGTTTCTACCATCTGCCTCCAACAAAATAGTCCATTGGATTACTAGGGGTATTTTGTAGCCTAGGTTATGGAGGGAGGGTGTCACTAAAGGTGTGTTGTGAGCTAGATGCTGTGCTGAGATCTGCCACCGGTATGTCAGGGTTTTATAATGAAACGTCAAATAACTATGAAAGGATTTTGAACAAATGAGTGACTAGATCAAAGCAATATTTGAGGGGAAGCCAGGATGGCTCAGTGGGTTAAGTGCTCACTTTGCAGCTCCAGGGACCAAGGATCAAATCCCAGCCCTGGCCTATGCAGACCCATATGTTGAACTGGGGTGTGCTTCCCATATGGGAGCCCCCCAGCCCAGCTCCCACTCTGCACGGTCCCCCGCCCACCTGTGTGGAATGAAACCGTGTCAAAAACTGATGATGTACAACTATGGAGACTGCTCTGGGCCCTTCCCTTCTCTTTTACTCTGTCTCTGTCTGTCTCTGTCTGCCTCTGTCTCTGTTAAAAACAATAAAAAAAATAATCTTTGAAACATACTAATCTAGCAACAGGAATTTGGATTCATTGCTGGTAGAATAAAAAATGGTACAGCCACTTTGAAAGACAGTTTAGCGGTTTCTTACAAAACTAAGCATACTCTTCCATACAATTCAGCAATTAGGCTCCTTGGTATTTTTAACTCTCTTGGTATTTATCCATATGAGTTTACAACTTATGTCCACACAAAAACCTGCATGTGAATACCTAATTGCCAAAACTTGGATGAAACCAAGATGTCCTCATATAGGTGAATGGATAAACCAACAGTGATGTATTCATATGATGAATATCATTTCATGATAAAAAGAAATAAGCTATCAAGCCAGGAAATGACATGAAAGGACTTTAAAAGCATATTTCCAACTAAAAGAAGGTGCTCTGAAAAGGCTACATAATGTATGATTCTAATGACATGCCATTCTTGAAAAGCCGAAACTATGGAGACAGTAAGCAGATCAGTGCTTGACAGTAGTTGGGAGGTAGGGACGACTAGGAGGAGCACAGAAGATTCTTCAGGCAGTAAACCTATTCTATACGGTACTATAACGGTGCATACATGTCATTACACATTTGTCAAAAATCCATATAATGTAAAACACAAAAATGAACCCTCCTGTAATGTAAACTATGAACTTTAATGAGGCATCAATATTGACTCATAAGAAAAGTAAACTAACAAAATCCTTATGGGTGAAGGAGAGCAACAGATCTTAGAGACAAGAAAGAGTAATGGTACCAGGACCTGCTGATGCTTGGGAACGAGGTTGGCAGGGTTTTCATATAGTATTGAAAGGGAGGAGTGACGGAAGAATATCTAGTGAGCTTTCAGTAGATTGAAATTTTTATGGTACTCATTTTTTTAATGAAATTATTCCAGAAGGTTGAGTGGCCAGCCCAGGTAGAAGTTCCTGCTCTTGGGGTTCTTAAGATGTCCCCGACTTTTGACACTCAGACGTGGCTATTCAGCTCCAAGAGTAATCGCCTGAAGGGCCACCTTTCCTAATTTGGACTTTTAAAAGCCACTTGCAAGCATGATCTCATTTCAAGTAGATCACTCCAGTGTTTAGATAAGAAAAGTGAGTAGAAAAAACCTTTGCCTAGTGACTTCCTGATTTCATGGCCAATGGGGTCCACCCTCTTTTCTCACTCAAGCTTCCGCCTCTAGCTGTTTCTTCCTCAGTCTTGGGGCCCACAGTGCTCTGTGTTGGGCTATGGGAACATGACGTTTCTGGGCTGGGATTGACGGACACCGTTTCCAATTCTTTTGTTACAAGTGCCTGGGTTTAATGCCAAGACCTTTCACCTGTGCCATCTAGACTCTTGTTACTCAAAATGTGGTCTAGTGACCAGCAGCCTCAATGTGTCCTGGGAACTTGGTAACAGTCTCAAGGTCCCCAGATGATTCATCTACATTCTAGAACTCTGATCTCTCCTCCAGCCAGATTCACCTGCCTTTCTTTCCCAACCTGAGCTTGGCTTCCCTCCCTGGCTGGGGAAGCCATTGCCATCTCCCAGGCTTGGCCTGAGCCTCTGGACATCTATCTCTGTGACATCAACCCCATCGCCATTAGCGTTTTACAGGTTGTCTGCCGGTGGAGACCCACATGGTTGACAAGCTGCTATGGGCCAAGAAAAAAAGAAAAGAATCATGACAAGAGAAAACAGGTCTGGTATTTGATGCTTCTGGCTTATTCAATTAAATTATCGGGGATGCCGGGCTGGCTCAGCGGGTTCAGCATTTATCTTACTGCCCCAAGGTCTGGGGATCGAATCCCAGCCCCAGCCCATGTGGACCCATATGCTGAACTGGGGCGAGCTTCCCATGTGGGAGGCCCCCGGGTCTGCTTCTGCCCAGGGCATACTTACCATGTAGGTGGCCCCCAGCAGGGGCACGCCTCCCATGCAGGAGGCCCCTGGCTGGTTCTTGCTTCATGCAGCCCTGAGCCCTCCTGTGTGGAATGAAACTATATGGAACACTAATGACGTGCAACTATGGAGACTGCTCTGGGCCCTCCCCTTCTCTCTGTCTCTCCCTGTCTCTCTCCTCTCTCTCTCTCTTCTTCATTCTTTTTCAATATTTCTCTAAGTGTGGCCTCTGCTCCAGCAGCATCAGAATCACCTGGGAACCTGTAAGGAATATGAATTCTCAGGCCCCAGCCCAGTCCTCCGGAATCAGAAACTCTGGGGTGTGGCTCAGCAGGCTCATTCTCTTTCCTGGCTATTCCAGAGCAGCTTGGTATGTACCGTGTTTCCCCGAAAGGAAGCCGTCCTCTGAAAATAAGACCTACTTACAGTTTTGCCTCTCGCTGAAATACATATAAGGCATCCCCCCAAAAATAAGACCTAGTGCATCTTTGGGAGCAAAAATTAATATAAGACACTGTCTTATTTTGGGGGAAACAGGGTATAAGATACTGTCTTATTTTCGAGGAAACAGGGTATCACCTTTCATTGAGCTAGGCAAGCCATGGCAGGTGACGGAAGTCACCAGCTTTCTTAAAGTGTTATAATCATTACATTGATTCCCAGATGTCCCCATATGTTTATTGATTTGAGAAACAAAATAAAAGATCTATGAGTGACTATTGAACTTGGAGATTATAATACCTCAAGCACACTGTTGGCCCTTTTATATAAAATACAGCAGAGGACATTTCGACAACTAATCATCGATCTTAGAGGCTAAGGAGCAATTTCAGCCCATTGTACAAACCCAGTACCCTTTGTCTAAATAGGAGGCAATTCTGTGCTTTAGTTAATCACAGATCCTCCTTCTTATGCAACTCTCACTTCATAAGGTGAGAACATGATCACTGGGCTGAAATTTTTAAAGAAAAGAAATACTAGATTCAGAAGCAATTTTATGTGCAAAAAATTTCAGTTTCAAAACATGCATTTCCTTTCAATAACCATAGGCATCGTTGTTGTTAAGTCAGAGATGAGTGGTGAGTAAAATGACTTAAAAGGTGACTCAGTATTTACATTACATTTTAAAAAGCAGAGGTTTACATTTCAAAACTGACTTTTCACCTTGGTGTTGCAGTCCAAGTTCATGGTCATATGTAATGGGCAGACACTCTAGAGCCTCTGAAGTGAATCCCAGCCCGCAGGGATAATGAAGACCCCTTTTTGCAGATAGATATCTGTGTCTATGTCCTGGGTCCTGGAGGGCTGGCTGTTTCCTCTGAAACCAGGGAGCCCCTTACGGCTTCACCAGCCTCACATCCTGTGGCTGCTTGACCACTTGATCTACCTCTAGGCCCCCAGCCCTCTTCACACCAATATGGCTTTCTCCATCTAGAGTCTAAGTCCTACTCATCCTTCAACTGTCAGCTTATGTGTCACCTCACAGAGGAATTCTGTGATCACCAAACTAGTCTCTATCCCTTTGTTTGGCTTCCCCATGGTACCTTGTCCCCCTTCCTAATAAGAGTGTGTGGCTGCATCAGTAATTTAAACTCCATCAGCAGAGACAAAATTATTTGTGCCAGTTAGTTGAAAGGTTGGCACCTAAGCAGGTATGCTAATCTAACACATCAGAAACATATAACCCCCTTAAAAATGGGCTAAGGGCCTAAACCAACATTTTTCAAAAAAAGACATATAAGTAGCCAATAGGCACATGAAAAGGTGCTCAGCATCACTAATCATCAGGGAAATGCAAATTAAAACCACAATGAGATATCATTTCATACCTGTTAGAATGGCTGTTATCAAAAGGATAAGAGAGAAATGGTGGTGAGGACAGAGAGAAAATAGAACCCTTAGGCGTTGTCGGTAGAAATGTAAATTGCAGCCACTATGAAAAACAGGATAGAGGTTCCTCTAAAAATTAAAAATAGAACTGCCATATATGATCCATGGATGCTACATCTTGATATTTATCCAAAGAACAAGAAATCAGTATCTCAGAGGGTTAGCTGGACTCTCATGGTCACTGAAACATTATTCACAATAGTTAATCTATAAAAACAGCTAGATGTCCATCCATGGATCAATAGATGAGGATGTGATATATATTGGAATATTATTGAGCTATAAAAAGAGAAAGTCTACCATTTGAGATAACATGAATAAAATTGGAGGGCCTTATGCCAAGTGAAATGATCCAGACACAGAAAGATAAATATAGTATTATCTCATTTATACATGGAATCTATAGAAGTCAAACTCATGGAAACAAACTAGTATTGTGGTTGCTTGGGGCTAGAATGTATGTGAGGAAAATTGGGAAATGTTGGTCAAAGAGTACAAACTTTCAGTAATACGATGAGTAAGTTCTGATATACCACATGGTGACTATAGTTAATAATACTCTATTTATACTTGAATTTTACTAAGAAAGTAGATCTTACATGTTCTCTCGATACTTACAAAAAATGATTAACTATGTGAGGTAATGGTTGTGTTAATTTACTTAATTATGGTAACAATTTCATAATATAAGTGTATATCAAATTTTCATTTTGTATACCTTAAATATACACAATTTGATTTGTCAATTATACCTCAATGAAATTGGAAAAAACAAAAACACAAAGCAAAACAACCAAACAAAGCTGAAGTCCAAAAGTGTCTACTACAAGCACTTATTATCTGTTCTTGTTCTACTTTCCACTCTTTCAATTAGCATAGAAATTCCAGAAATGGGGTTGTTGAAAACAATGGATTGTTGACTAATGTGTTGACTGTTAATAATAAGCCATCATTAGGGAAATTAAAGGAAGTCAAGATACTATGTGGATGGGAGAAAACATTTGAAAAACACTACTCATCCTATGTAATGGCCTATAGTCCTTATCTTAGGGATGGTCCTGTGGCTTGACCACAATGCTCTTGTTTCTGATCGATATTTTTATTGCCTGATGCCAACAAACTCTGTCTACATTTCTGAAGTAAACTTTTCATGCCAAGGGGGTACTCACTAGGGCACCTTAACAGATACTGCTAACTGAGCCTGCAACAAGCTCTCTAGTTAGTTATCTAAGCTATTGTGGACCTGCACGTGAATAAACCTTTGTTCAATCAATGTCTCTGTGTGGGGTAAAGTTTGCACTAAGGCTTGCTGTTGTTATCACCTAGTGGACAGGTAGACAGGGAAGCCAGCTCTCAGTCACTGAGTTTCTTCAAGGCTGCTGGGTCCTTGCAGAAAGAGCCCAAGCTCTGAGCGAGACCTGAATGTGACTAAGTCTAGCTGCTCCCGGTCGATTGTCGGTTCTAAGGGAGCAAGGGCCACTTAAGAAACAGATCAGAGCAGCAAATACATTTGGGAAAAATGGCCAAAGTACTCAGGCTTTATCAGGGCAGCCACACGAAGACAGCCCAGGAGCTCACTAAAGAAAACATTAACAGATGTGTGAACGATATTCTGAGAATACGTTAGCCAAGAAAATATTGTGCTTTATATCATTTCACTTGAAAAGAGAGTTGGCAACTAGCAAAACAGCAAGTATTTTTATACTCTGACATGTATTTTCATTGAAATTGTTTTTCTTTTGAGTTTGAGTTTTGGCTCTTCTTTTCTGTAATTTAAAATTTTCTGCTTTCATAATGACTGGAGATTATGTACAACTATGGAGAGAACAGTTATTGGCAATAGTTTTAAATTATTGAGTTCATTAGAAAGTTATGCCACACCTCAGTTTCTGTTGTTTTCTTATGCTTCCATATCTGCGGAGTACAATATATAGCATGTGTAAGGAATAATTTTTAAAAAGGGGCAGGGGACACTTTAAGGATAGATGTGTGATGATTGTCTGTTAGATAGAATTTAGAGAAGCTCTGAATTCCTTCCTTCTGGTGTGTGTTGTCTTTCCTCAGCTTGAACCTCTGTCAGAACCAAAAGCTCTTCAGACAAACTACTGATGACCAGGACGACTACATGTGGTATCCTGCAGCGCTCCTTCTTTTGACCAATCAGCAGTTGAAGGCTAATCCCTGTTGCTATAGCGTCTGCTCTCCAGCTCCTCTGCCTGGTTCAGTCATTGCTGGCCATACATGGGGCAGCTGAGCCCTTGAAATGTAGTGAGTCCAAATTGAGATCAGCTCTAAGTATAAATGCACTCTGGGTTTTGAAAATTTAGTATTAAAAAAGAACGTGAAATATCTCACTTAGATGTCCCTTGATTACATGTTAAAATACCATTTTGGAAATAACTAGACTTCTGGTGGTGAACAGACTTTTACACGTGAAACCTATATAATATTATTAACCAATGTCAACCTAATAAAATTAATTTCAAAACATCTCACCCATTTCTTTCGACTTTGCAATGTATACAAGGGCTGCCTGGAAAGTATACAGCCGGGTAACCACTCTAGTTTTATTGATAATGGCTGTATTTTTTTCCAGACACCCCTCGTACACTAGAACACTTTAAATTACACATGTACTTGTATTTCTATTGGACAACATTTCTCTAAAGAAATGTTCTACTAAAAAGGTAGCTGAGAAGATGTGGCTGAGATTGTCAATGCTTCAGCTCTCTTTGCTGCACTGGGCCCTGGGCATCTGGAGTTTCTGCTAAGCCATGTCTTCTGGGCCCATCTGTCTAGGCCAGGTCTCAAGTCCCTCCTTTCTGCTTAAGACCCAGTTTTCTCGGTCTCTGTTCTGTGCCAGATGACAGCAGCTAACCTGATACATTAGTGTTTATGAGTGAGTGGCAGATGCTGGTGGATTAATTAGTTATCCTTTTCTATGCCCCAGTTCTGCAATTCTACATGGTCCTTCTGGATATACAGGGTGACTTCTCCCTCGTTCATTCAATAAATACCTACTGAGTGCCAACCCTGTGCCAAACACACTGTTATTCCCCAGGATAGAATTCCCTTCAGTCTTCTAGTGGGGGGAGAAGGAAAGGGAGAGGGAGAGAGAAGGGAAGGGAAAGGAAGGGAAGGGAAGGGAAGGGAAGGGAAGGGAAGGGAAGGGAAGGGAAGGGAAGG